>JAUCMU010000042.1:11854241-11911410 GCA_032275025.1 Enteromius treurensis
ATATATATATATATATATATATATATACATATAGATACACACACACACACAACCACATATACATACACAGTATACACACACACACACACAGTCCCATGCTGTATTTAGACCTGGCAAATCACCCACATACTACACATACTTTACATATTTCTGGTAAAGGTAAGAGAGCTTTACCTTCAGAGTTTTCTGTCTGAGGTGTGTGTCCCTCTGAAAGGTTAAAGGTGCCATTGTCTGTCCATGTTATTTCAGAGACCTCTGTGTCAGATATAGACAGCTCTTTGCAAACGGTGGAGTCCATCTGCAATAGATACTCAACATCAGTTCACACACAGACAGGAAATGGACATATTATGTATATGATATTATTGTCATATCCTAAAGCCCTCACAGTCTTCAGTGGCACATGATAAGCGTGTGAGTAAGAGTATCTGGCCAGTAGTGTGGCAGCTCACTGACCTTGGGGAAAAGTGCAGACAGATCTGCTTCAATGCTCTCTCTCTTGGCTTGTGACTGGAGTATCCTTTTCTCTTAAGCAGGAAAGCAATGTGGAGAATCCAAGTCAGCCATGATTTTATATTAAATATTCCATTAAAAACTGAACAGAATCCATCAAAATACTTTGGCATTGGCAAAAAGAAGCACTGGCACGGTGTTTTATAATTTTGTTATTGCCTTGTTAGATTAGCAACATTCTAATACCAAACTCCATTAAATTAAATCAGATGAGTCACCTTTCATAGTACTAAATGTGTGGTGTGCTCCAAATCAGCATTATTTGAGTATTATTTATAAACTATTGTCGTATTTATAAAAAGATATAAAAACATTTATTTCTTTTTTTTTAGATACTTACATTAAGCTTATTTATTTATATTTTTTACCTTTTGATTTTTATTTGGAGTTTACTGCTGTGCAAAATTGTATTATGTATTTGCACAAAATATATTTTTTGGGGGTCAAGCCACACTAGAATTCATGTGAAATTCAGTAATTGTCTATGTGTGCATAAGAGAAGTACCATGATTCTCCTTTATTTTCTGAAGAAACTCGCCCACTCCAAAGTCCAGTTTCTGCAGAACTGGTTCCAACCACATCCCGAACTCATGTGACGACACCAAAGGCCAGACAAAAATGCCCAGCACTGCAGTAAACAGATGTAGAAAATATTAACTGCGTGTTTCTTCTTACCAGTGTGTTTATGAACCTGCTGACTGCTAGGAAGAAAGAGAAACCAGAGACTGAGTGGAAATATCGTCATGGTTACATTACTAGGAATCACATGACGCATGACTGTTGGGTGTTCTCGAGAGAGAGCTGGAGGTAAACCCAGGAAAAGCCTTAGTCAATAGTAGCATGGTTACAATCAGTGGTATAAAGACTTAACTTAAAAGATATGGCAAAAACTATTAATTGCCATCTTTATTGTGTAGGACATAATTCGGCACTTACCTAAGATGTATGAAATAACAACCCCTGGAATGTAAAGTCCAAGTATTGCCAGAAAAGAACACATACTGCACACCAGCAGACAGAACTGCAATGACACACACATTTAAAATGGCTCAGTTGACTGCAAAAGGATATTTGACATAAAATACTTTTTGAAGAGTTAATAAACTGCATCTCTGCCTCTGCTGAATGATTTTTTTTAAATGATTTGTGAAACCCGCTATGAAGTCCCGTTTTGAATTAAATCAGTTGTGAAACTTGCTTTATAATCCTGTTCTGAATCAAATGATTCACGATACATGATTAGATTGGAGCGCTTCGAACCATTTTGCTACGCATTGTTTTAACTCATTCTGAGTTTCAAAAAGCTCATCATCTTAAAAACATTTCATTCCTAAAAAGATGGATTTATCATGAGATCATTTATCATGGTTTATTAAAGGAACATATGTCTCAAAATTGTACCCTGTGTATATGTATATACACTCACCATCCACTTTATTAGGCACTCCTGTCCAACTGCTCGTTGACGCAAATTGCTGATCAGCTAATCACATGGTGGCAACTCAATGCATTTAGGCATGTCGACTTGGTCAAGACAAACCACTTCAGTTCAAACCAAGCTTCAGAATGGGGAAGAAAGGTGATTTAAGTGACTTTGAACGTGGCATGTGGCACAACCGCATCAAACGTGGCACAACCGTCTCTAGGGTTTACAGAGAATGATCCGAAAAAGGGAAAACATCTAGTGAGCATCAGTTCTGTGGGCAAAAATGCCTGAGGTCAGAGGAGAATGGCCAAAGTACTTTGAGCTGATACAAAGGCAACAGTAACTCAAATAACCACTTGTTATTACAACAAGTCGAACCTTGAGGCAGATGGGCTACAGCAGCAGAAGACCACACCGGGTGCCCCTCCTGTCAGCTAAGAACAGGAAACTAAAGCTACAATTCACACAGGCTCACCGAAATTGGACAATAGAAGATTGGGAAAATGGACAATAGAAGATTGGGAAATTGGACAATAGAAGATTGGGAAAATGTCAGCAGAAAGGGTCAGAATTTGGCGTCAACAACATGAAAGCATGGATCCATCCTGCCTTGTATCAACGGTTCAGGCTGAGTATTGTTGCTGACTTGTTGCTGAGTATTGTTGCTGACCATGTCCATCCCTTTATGACCACATTGTACCCATCTTCTGATGGCTACTTCCAGCAGGATAGTGCACCATGTCACAAAGCTCGAATCCTCTCAGACTGGTTTCTTGAACATGAAAATGAGTTCACTGTACTCAAATGGACTCCACAGTCACCAGATCTCACGCCAATAGAGCGCCTTTGGGATGTGGTGGAACGGGAGATGCGCATCATGGAGGTGCAGCCGACAAATCTGCAGCACCTGCGTGATGCGATCATGTCAATATGGACCAATATCTCTAAGGAATGTTGTTGAATCTATACCACGAAGGATTAAGGCAGGTCTGAAGGCAAAAGGCGGTCCAACCTGGTACTAGCAAGGTGTACCTAACAAAGTGGCTGGTGAGTGTACATATATATATATATGTGTGTGTGTGTGTGTGTGTGGGTAATTAGCAAATAAAAATTTGGATATAACATTTATACATTTATACAAATTTTAACCTACAATTTACATTTTAACGTAAAAAGGGTTCATTATGCAAAAACTAATGTGTCCATACCTTGCCTGGATTCTGTTGCTTAAAAGAGGAGGACTCCTCAATGAAGAGCTTGAGGCTCGTCCAGAAGTCTGTGAATGGAGATCCTGATCCAGACTTGCCCTCCTGGACAGAATCAATGACCTCCCAGCTATAATTAGAAGAGCAGTACCATAAATTATCATTAAATTGATAATTAAACAAATGTAAACTTCTTATCTGTTGAACACATATGCTGCTATGTATTTGTAGTGGCCCCTTCTCATCCTCTTGGACTGTGAAATGACACAACATGCCAACATGTTATGGAGGATGGATAGAATTACATTAAAATATAGACATAAGTTTTAATAATCACATGTCAGTTTCTATAACCTTAGCTATATGCTTTTGAAGGCAGATTCTAGCCTTATCAGAGCAGACACTGCATCGGTGAAATACTTCACAGTCTAGTGACGACTGCAGAAATGTACAAGAGGATTCTTATAATATCTAAAATAGGATCATGAGATAACTGAAAAGGAGGCACCCTGAGAATGCCTGCATGGTTTATAGACGAGGATCATCTAACATTCACCTAACATTTTTTTTTTTAAATATGACTTCATATCAATCTATTTAGGTCCTTAACTGACAGCTTACATTGGCAAACATTTAAAAACATAAATTGCTATTCATTTGAATGAATTAGTATGACTTTTCAGATCAGTGGAAATTCTTGGCATCTATTAACAGGCGGCTTGTTAATGCCCTTTATCTGTGGTTATGTGCCCCGCTCCCATCCCCTCACAGCTGTTGCCTTATACTTCCCATCTCCAAAACAAACCAAACTATGCAACCTATATGTCAAAGTCCTTCAGATAAATAGATTGGCCCCAAAAACATGCTACACATAACCACATAATTAGGAACTCTCCTACATATCCGTTTCCTCTGAAAGGTCATAAACCACCTGCAACATTACACAGACATGTTTCCCCACCGGAGGTTTCCTATTAAACAGAGCACATGGGGGGCATGTGACTATGAGGCAACAGAGCTCACATTAGCGTTTCACCATCTTAGTAAAGTGCCAGAGAAAGTGAGTGCAGGCTTGCCCAACCCATACCAGAGTTGACGACTGGAGATCAATGAGGTCTAATGCTCACAAGCATTAAGAGATTTCATCAGATGAGATCTTTTGTTATGCCTTTTGGGAAATCTGCTATGTGGTATGCTTGCTACTGCTAAATGTTATGATGTGAAAACCAAATGAAGTTTGCTGCCTCAATAAAGTCCAAAATCGTTTCAAACCAAAGAACATGTGTAGAAAAGCCTCTATGAATGCCAACAACAGGTGACTCTTGATTCTGAGAAACAAACCGCTCGACTAGCCGACTCCAATGCTAATCGCTAAAACAACAAAGAAAGCTACTTGTCTGGCACTAAGACAGACCTAGTGACAGAGCACTAAAATAGCCCAAAACAAATACCTGGGGAATGCCACTGAAAATCAATAGTGTCTCTTAATTTGTAAAATAAGAGTAAAAGCTCTGACATTGCATTGCTTTAATGATGTTTTCAGCTTGTTCACGTACACTTTATCATACGTGACTGACATCAATACCTAAAAGTACTTGTGACAATCGACATGAACATCCCCCTAGCAAATGTTCCAAAACAAGGGTCACTATGGAGACCACACAGCCCCGGACGCATCTGATGCACGATGACTGACCATTTTTAGTCATTTGAAACAAGCTAATCTGAAACACGACAAACCTAACAGTGATTCAAGTAAGACTAAAAGACATTTTTTCAAAGACAAATATCCCATGGTTAAAATTAAATTTTTTCAAAGAACAAAAAAGACACAAAATAAACATTCAAGTCAAATACACAAAACTAGTCACTTAATTGTGTATATTTCACATAATACTGATTTGTTGTATTCAACGTTAACAGCCTCTCTGTCTTTTTTTTTTACCTCAGTGCTGATCCACGATCTTCAGCAGTCATCTCAAAATCTTTAGGCTTCAACATTAAAAGGCGTTCAGGTGAGTCAAAAGGTGAGTGTGTCAGTGATAAGTTCCAGAGTTCAGACAGAGTCACAAATTGAAGTGACGCATGAAGGCACACTAGTCAGTGTTTATGTTGACCAAGGCCTGAGCTTCACTATTTCAACCGGTCAGGTCTAAAAATACCAGAGTCACATAGCATTCCACAAGCAGGCATCAGACAGACAGTGCTTGGGCATGAACACACACACGTACAAACATAATACCCCCTTAATACCTCCTCTTCACAGAATGAGACCCTCTCAGAAGAGTATTTTAAAATAACAGTGAAAACAGTGAAAAATGATCTCCATGCAGGTATTATAACAAAGAAATTCACAATATTTTCCCACCTTTTTCTCTCTCTGTTAATCTCACGATTTATAATAAATTACTGTTTCATTGTGAATATTTTAAAATCTCATGTTTCAATGTTACATTTATATTACACGTTGATTAGATTTTTAAATAAGAACCTCTTTAGCACAGCATATGTAAGTAAATATCAAATATAAATATCATCAAACAAATGAATAATAAAACTATACCAGCAAACATTCAGACAAGAGTCAACTACATCATGAAAGCAGAATTTAAAATGTTCTCAAGACAAAGGTATTTTTTTAATGCCCATTTGGGGCAGGTTGCCACATTTGTATTGTTTTAATTATTATTTTATTTTTATTATTATTTTTATTTACATGTGTTTAGAAAATATTTCATAAACACCCATTTGAGGCAGATTGGAACTAAATATTATTATAATTTATTTATAATAATTATTATTATTAAATTATTTTTAAGCTGTGTTAATGCTAAAAAACTGGTATAAACTTACCAATTGAATATTAAATTTTCACAAATGTCCTTTTGGGACAGGTTGTCACATTTTTATTGCTTTTGGGTTTGTTTTTTGTAATTATTTACTTTAATAGTTTGCTATTTTTGTATATTTGACATTTTTGCCGTTTTGTCTTTTCATGCTTGTTTTATTGTTTTCCCCAGTATGGTTTGCTTAAAAATCCAGCATGTGACAACAGAACCAAACCATTTTACCTAGTTTACCTAGACAACAATGGATCAATGCAAAACTTCAATGCATATATTCAGAAACTGACCTTTTTAAAAATGACATGTAAACATGTAAAAACTTGACTAGCCTCGCTTGTATGCTATACAGATAACATTTGTCTTTATTATCTATATGACCTCTTTATTTATATAATTCTATCTGTAATTATGATTTGCTCATTTGACTGTGACGAAAGGACCATGACTGGACAGTTGGTCAGCGAACAAATAATACCACTCATCTAGCCCTCACTCAGCCTTCCTCCAATGGGCCACTGAGTGTCCAGACACACCCTTTGTTAGTTAGTATCCTGTGATGTGATTGGTTCTCAGTTGGGACCCTAATAAGAATGGCAAGGAAATGCTCTCACTTGAGAGCACAAACGGCTGTGTCATTCTACATTCTGCCACCCAGTCTGAAACATAAACTCAAGTTTCACAACACGACATGCTTCCACAGGAAAACAACAACCTCCTCCAGAGAAGACAACTGTTGGAACAGGACTCATATCAACAACGGCCGGCAGAAATGGACAAGCTGAGGCAATACAGCAGCTGTTGGTCAAGTACCCAAGGTTTTAATGAGGCCTGTCTCACATAAACACCACACTGAAGATTACTACACAAGCATCTCACTATAGCACAACAGTGCCATTGCATTTGTTTTTACCGTAATCATGACAGGGAAACTTCGGTCAGAGGACGGCATGACGTAACCTGGATTAAAATAATGGAAAGCCGAAGGCCATTGATAAGCAGTATTGGATAAATTCATCAAGCCTTCCACTAATCCAATACTTTAACAAACTTAGGCCAACTTTTGAATGTTCTCATATGCAATGATTTGAGGTTAATATTGATTATATAATCTTGGTTAACTTGCATGAGAAAGGTTACCAGTGTTGTACATTTCTAAGATTCAAGGAGGTCAGGAGTGCTTTGCTAGATTTCTTAATTAGTCTTGATCTCACAACGGCTCCTTCACAGGAGCACTGGATTTCACTGGCACTTCTAAACTCACATGACAGGCTTTATGGATTGCTGTATGTCATCAATAATGCTAATTCGAGGTAGAGGACGCCCTCTAGTGGCTACAGGCTGGACTGTAGCTGATGAATAGAAAATACTTGAGATAAAATCACAGTTATAAATACATTCAGATGTGTGCATTTTCAGAGCAACTACAAGAATAACAATTTACTTGGTAACACTTTATTTCGATGTCTAAAGCGGACCAATCTACTAACAGTAACTTTGGAACTATATCATGTCAACTAGCAGTCATTAGAGTATTAGTAGACTGTCTGCCTAATATCTTCTAACACTTTATTTTTATGGGTCCACAACATACTAAATACTGACTATCAGGAACTTTGCAAGTATATGTCGTCTTATTCTACTAAACCTACTTTAAAAGTCTAATCTGAGAGATTAGTTGATGTATTTGAAATGTAGTTAGAAAGTCACTTATAGTTAGTAGTATAATATAGTTACTAAATGGACTATCAATATAAAGTGTAACCAAATAGATAAAGAAGTAGTTAAATCGTTTGGGGTTAGTTGGACATTTTAAGCAATTATTAATACTTTTATTCTGCAAGGAGGCATCAGATTGACCAAAAGCACTTTTTCAATGTTACAAAAATTTATAATATTTTTGTTGCTGAAATAATCCTTTACAAAGTGTCTGTCGGTTTCAAAATAGCCGTTTTCAACATATATAATAAGAAATAATTTTGAGCACTAAATCAGTATATTACAATAGTTTCTGAAGGGTCATGTGACACTGAAGACTAGACAAATGGCTGCTAAAATTTCAGCTTTGTTATCACAGAAATAAATAAAAATTTAAAATATATTAAAATAGCACAGTTTATTTTACTTGTAATAATATTTAAAAATTTTGGGGGGGATTTTTATCAAATAAAAAATCTTGGTGAGAATAGGACACTCTATTTGAATAGGTGTGCACGCTCTTAATTTACCTGCTGGTCATACTTCTCCATAGAGCAGCTCCTGTAAGAAAGAAAATAAACATCAATGATAACTACACTGTCACATATGTTAAAATTACTGTGGTCAAATGATTAAACACATTCAAAAGGAAAGTTTTTGTTCACATAATATATGTCATGTTTATATTTTAAATATAAATATATATATATATATATATATATAATAAAAATAATATGAATACAAATATAATGTAGAAATTTTCAAAATATAAGTTGTATGTGTGTGGGTTTTGTACAAAACAAACAAACAGAGTACATGAATGCGATTAAACACGATCAATCGTTTGACAGTACTAGTTAGAACATTAAAAATGAATCAAACCCTCACCTCTTGATCTGGATAGAACCAGATCTCTCATCAGTTGTATGATCACTAAGAGAGCCACACACATGGAGATGAGGCTTAACGCCCGACAGGGACTGAGGGACACAAACCTGCATGGAAAAAAACAACCACAATCAGGTTTCCCATCTTTAATCACGTGCACAGTTACAGTCAACAGACGTCTATCTATCACATGCATAGGGCTTGTATGTTTTTGTTTTTAATATAAAAGCTGTAAAATGATTGAAGAGCTGTCATCATACCTTTAAAATCAACAAAACTACATGCTGAAGCATGGTTGTTATTATTTCTATTAAGTCTAATTACCTCTTATGTAACATCATGTGCTTTGGGGGTGAAACTAATTCCTAACTGCACTCCAAATAAAGCCAAGTTAACCCAAATACAATATTTATCCACATGCCACAAGATTTATTTAAAACAAACAAAAGTCATTAATACATTGACAACTTTTTGTGCATGCAGAAATGTACTCATTCTATGAAAAAGAAACGACTGTCGAATGGCAAAAAAAAAAAAAAAAAACTAAAGTCCAGTGCAACCAAAGATAGCCTACAGAGAAAACTGACAAAGGAAAATGCCTTAGGGGCCAGACCACAAAAAAAAACAGTTAGGCCTGCAGATTTAATTAGGCAGAGAAATGTAGAGCATTGGAAAGCGATAAAGACTGACCCATTAATTCAATATTTCATTTTAACTCCAACATCACGATATCTTAAAGAAAATATGATATTTGTATTCCTACATTCTGCATAAAATCAAAATATGCTGCGTCATGTGTCTCACCAAAACGCTATATTTGTAGTTGCGAAGAAAGCGGAAGTCCTTAATGTTTTTTTCCAGTTAATCAGCTTTGATATACGGCACAGAAAATAAGTGTCTGCAGGGTGTCGGACTCCCGAAGGCTGCTCTTCCTCTTTCTCCGCCATCTCTCCTCCACCTCCACCTGAGCTGAGTGGTCTGGAGTAAGTCTCGCCGGCGCTCTTTCCCACCGGCTCCACCTCTGAAGCATCCAGGCTCTCGCATCCACCTTGATTAGCCATAGCAAAGCCCGCTCCTCACGCGCGCTGCCAGTCGCTCTTTATTTTGTTGTTGTTTAGTCGCTGACGTCACTCAGAGGCAGCCCCGGGTTGCTGTTGGGAACTCTTACGTCATCGTTCAGTCAGCTGTGCAGCTTTCCACCTGCTCTGGGTTAGGCTTCCTCTGCATGCAGCTTATTGCTCGAAATGACAACGTTTTGTTTGATTTCTTTCATATTGCAAGGAAATTATGCGTTGCTTTCTTCCATTTTTTTTACCTCTTCTTTTAGTTCATCATCAGAGACTTCATTCTCTGAAACTTTAGAAAAATATTTCTTCTTTAGCCTGCATTATTCTTTTAAAGTCATATGTAATTTGATATTTTCTTTATCTTTAAGACAAAAAATGTCTTTATACGCCTACCACATTAACCACTAGGGCGCAGTGTACTTTACTGTAAGCAGCCACTTGCAATGAAAATATATACATATAATAGCCAAAAATGCATTGTATGGGTTATAAACCAAAAATCTATTGGATATTAAGTGAAGATCATGTTATAAGATTTTCTGTAAATTTCCTACCATAAAATATCATTTCTAACGCTTAATTTTTGATTAGCAATACAACTTTAACAACCTTTTTATTCAGATATTCAAACATTATCATTATCATTGTCCCATCCTAACAAACAATATATCAACAGAAAGTTTTACCCAAATAATTGACCCTTATTACTGGTTTTGATGTCCAGGGTCACATGTATGCTAACTAATCTCTAGTTGACTGGTTGAAATAAAACATGACTGACAATGAATCTTGGCTGTAAGGTCAGATCCAGTAGTAACACTATCAAAATATTTGATGTTATGAACACATTATGAACATTGCACTTAACCAGACGATGACCGTTGTTGTTGTTGTTTGACTTGTCAGCTGGCCAAAATAGTAAAAAGATTTTTTTAACATAATTTCAGAAACCCTACATGAACTGTTTTTAATATTATTTTGTCATTAAGTTAATGTCCTTACAGTACCAAGTGTTAAAATTGCCCTGATTTCTCCTGCTTTTAAATGCCAGTGTTGTGAAACTCCAAATTTTTTTTTTTTCCATTTGAAAAAGAAAGAGCTTGCAGAGACATACAAACATATACAAAGTTTTAATGTATACTTTCCCAGTTGATTGATTACATTAAGAACAGAAACAGTTCAATGTTTATGCAAATGAGACATTATCTAATTAAATATGCATTAGTTTGCCTCATTTTCTACATCAGAAACCTGAATATTGAATAAAGTTCTTGTATCCTTTTGCTGACATAGGCCTATTGCAGTCAAGGCATTTTTTTTTACAGAGGGACTTCTGTATATGTCTTTTTATCTCCTTTTGATGTGGGTGGTAAAATGTTGTATGAACTCTAAAGTCTGGTGCATTCAAGTGCAATTGAAGTGAAGATTTCTGTTCAACTAAAAACTAAAAAAATCTACAGATGCAAACAGGTAAAGTGCACTAAAAACACCTAAATGTTCATTTTGAATGCTTTCTTTCCTTTGGTCTGAAACATCACCCAAAAAGGTTAAAAAGTGCCTTGCCTTAAACTGATCTAAACACGGCATGTAAAATACATTATTTTTGGACATAAATACCGATTCTCATTTAAATTTCAGTCATACCTGCATTTGAGAGACAGGCTCAGTGAACAGCACTGACCTAATTTTTGATGTTACACAGTGAGCTGTGTATTTCTGAGCTGGTTGGTATTCAAAACTACAGCTTATAACGAGTTTTAAATATGTAAACAAATATTTCATATTACAGAATATTCTCAACTCAACCTGATTTCAGGCAAATATAAGTTTGGAATAACCTTGCATCAAGCAAGCAAAAGCAGCACTGTGTGCCACAAACAAGTGTGAAGCCACTAATTGGACTGAATTTCAGTGGCAACAAAAGCCCTGGCTAGAAAATTCCAGCCCTGGTTTTACAGGGCCTGCTTTGTTGCCGCAGTGTTTGTTCTCTACTGCTGTGTTAACAGTTATCTTTTCGGTGGTGGCCTCTCCCCACCCTTCCACACAGTGCATGAAGTGTTCCTCAGCACAAACCCGTCCAAAGCCACCGTGGCACAGTACAGGCGATGCTCCGTTCTGCACAGGACACCATCCAGACACCAGGAGAGGCCCGACAGCTGCCTCGCAACCATGTTCCCACATAACTTTGACTACAACCAGCCGATGAGAAAGCGTTGAGAACAAGGAGACATGATGGGACAGTTCCCGGAAGATGTGGTGGGTGGCTTCACCGCAGAGGAACTGGAATGCAAGATCTGCTACTGTGCTTACAGCTTGTCAAGTCGACGGCCCAAGGTCCTCGAGTGCTGCCATTGTCTTTGTGCCAAGTGCCTTGCAAAAATCCTCGATTTAGGCGAATCCTCTCCGAACGCAGTGGTCTGTCCATTCTGCCGCTACATCACACACCTTCCCGGAGAAGACGTGGACAGCCTACCAGATGAGTATAACTTGGTGTCAGCACTGCTGTCCATCCATACACGGAAGCATCAGAACCTTAATGACAACCGAGGCGAGATTCTCCTCAGTCCCAGCCGCCTCAACTCTCTGGTGGGACACTCCACATCAGCTTCTCCCACCTCCATTCGCTCCAATTACATGGTGATCACCATTATGGAAGAATCTGTTATTCCAGCTCGGAGCAGGGATTACCGCTCTTCCAGCCAGGACTCCATGGCCTCAGTTACTCAGAGATGGACAGTGTGGAACTGTGCGGCCCTGCTGTGTCAAACTTCAGCACGCATCTTGGTCTGGCTGCTGGGGATGCTGTACTTCAGCTCGCTGCCTCTAGGAGTCTATCTGCTTATCATGCAGAATACCACGGTGGGGGTGATGATGGTCAGTCTGGTACCTGTCAGTCTTCTCATCGTCATGGTGTACGGCCTTTGCCAATGCCTGTGTCGTGAGTTTTGGGACTGTGTACACTGAACTGAAATACAAACAATAAAAGTGCTCAGATTTAATTTAGTAGGATGTCACCTACAAATCAATGTCATGTTAGAATACTTAAAATATAGGATTCACTTCAACAAATGTATTCATTCTTGTTTTATTACTGTCTGATTGTTGAATGTACAATTTTGTACAGTTTTGTGGCTTTTCCAGGGGTGGATGAAATGGCAGATCAATAACCATATCCTCTCTAGGCTTGCTGATGTACCTTTTCTCTGCCTGAATAATTAACGTGTAGTCATTTTTACAGTAAGGTCCCATTAATTAAAGTTAGTTAATGCATTAAACAGCATCAACTAACAATGAGCAATGTATGTTACATACAGTGTTAACTAATTCTTGGTAATGTTAGTTGATAAAAAAAAAGTTAGCTCATATTCATGTGCATTAACAGACACTCTTGATTTATTTAGTAAATGGAGATTAATAAGATTAATCAACTAATACCAATTGACTAAGTTTGCTAGCTAATGCGGTTAACTAATGTTAACAAATGGAACCTTATTGTAAAGTGTTACAGATGATTGCAATATAAAGCCCTTAACCTACAACATCACAAACTGAATCATGGGTAGCACACAAATTTTAATATGTTAATCATGTTTATTAGTTTGACATGTGAACCACAAACATGTCTGAACATGTTTTAAGCAAACTAATCTGCATATGTTTTTACACTTCATGACAAAAGTTATGAATTAACTATTCAGTGGAATGTTGGAGAATGCACTTTATACAGTTTGAAAAAAGGGCTTTACATCCCTAAACAAATGGAAAGACCAAGACATCAGGTGAAGCTCAGAAACTCTCGTTACATGTCAAGTCAGAAACTCTTGAATTATTACACTTTAAAATATGACACTTTTCCACATGCTGATGTGAAGTTTTGTATGGGAAAACACCACTTTTTTCATTTTTACATAAAGAAACTGTATATATCGTATTTCGTCAAACTTTTGATTCTACTTAAACAAGATTAAATTGCACAGACACTGGCCAAATCTGTTTAATCATTTTCAGTTGTTATTATCTTATTGACTGTAAAAAGAAAACACCAGTAAGATACTTTAATTCATAATTTATGTTGCATGTTCATTTAAATACTAAGTTTTAGGCATAGAAAACAGAACATGTTCTCAAAGTGTAAGGGGACCCTAATCTGCACCCAAACTGTACTGTCCCTTGATAAATGCAAATTATGAAATAAATAAAAGAAACATAATATTACGCAAGTGTGCAAATATATTGTAACAACAACCCAAGTGTGAAGGGGGACATGATTGGTAGCCTGTGTCTAGTCATGTACCGAGCGCTCGAGGAAGTATGACTGGACCTTGGGAGAGCCAATCAGATCGCTGGATTTCACACTAACAACAAACAAAAGATCGGGGTTCCCTCTGCTGCTGTCTTTCTGCTCCTTTTACCCTATTTAGTCTGTCCGATCGGTTGGATGTCGTCTTAAATAACAAGGATCAACTTTCTAGGTGTCTGTTATGTGTTTGTAAGCTGCTGTTTCGCTGTATTGGCGTGATTAATTCTCTCTAGCGTTTTGGTAACTATCAGAGAGGCTGTTTGCGGGCTAATCGCAGTTAGCTGGCTGGCTAGCCGTCCGATCCGAATAAAACAAGCCCGAAATCTCAGCGGCTCTTCTGCTGTGGTGACTGACAGTGGTTGCTTTAGCCACTGGACACTGTTAGAAAGCTGTCCAGCTAAACATAGCTGGCAAGCTTTTGGTATCGGCGGCAGGAATCGGATCGCGATGTCAGGACCGTCATCGGGCTGTGGGTTTCTGATGTCGGTTGTCGTTCACGGAGACTTGGCTCTCAACGAGCAGGAAAAAGAGCTCAACCAGCGGCTTAAACGCCTTTACCCGGCCGTCAACGAGCAGGAGACCCCGCTCCCCAGATCCTGGAGCCCAAAAGACAAATTCAGCTACATCGGCCTGTCTCAAAACAACCTCCGGGTGCATTATAAAGGTAACCAAGACTAACCGCAGCAGATGAACACAAACACCAAGTTGTTTACCAGCTAAATGTTGAAGGCATTAGCCAGGTTAGCGCGTGTCAAGTTGCATCGCTGATTAAAGATATAAAAATACTCATCTGTTAGCTTCTGACCACTCGTATTGTCTGTGAAGCAAACCTATTTTCAGTCACACAAACTGCTAAAATCGTCACGAAACAAGAGACAACTGATAAGCACATTATCAGTTTTATCGAGCACGTTAGCCGATGCAGGTGAACGAAATGTTAACTAGAAACTTTGATTACTAACAGCTAACTGATTAGACGACATGTTTGAATAAAAATAGCCTCCCTTTAGCATTATTTAGCATCATTCCTAGCAGCCAGCATTGGCTAGAAATGTACTGCTTTAATATATTTTATGTATAACCGTGTTTGTGTGTGTTCCTATATGACATGTAGACTTTGATAATAAATGGTAAGTTCAAGGTTTTAAGTTTGGCAGTATAAAGTTCGTGTACCGTAGCAATGAGATGGTGGTGAGTTTGAGTAACGTTAGCGAGCTATGAAGATGCTTCAGTCATTTCCGGAAGCACCTAACTTACTGTATGGAGTTTCAGTTGAAATGCAGTCGTTGTCAGCTCTTTTGACAACATGCTATGTGCACAAAAGCTGTGTCTTAATACACGCATGCTGTTGTAGGTAGAGATCGAGGCTGACGCAGAAGCTTTAGGAAAGGCCTGTGTGTGTTTATCTGCAGAGGCAGATTTTCTGCCATTGCGTGCATGCAAGACTTTTACTGAGAATTCAGCAGATAAAGAAAAGCTGTAATACATGTATCATTTGATTACCATGTTTAGTTATTAAATATGCCTCTGTAATCCAGTGAGGTGTCTGCCGTTTCACTCAGCTGAGTCATAAAGGTAGGCCACAGAATTAATTAGGCCAGTCAGTGCTGATGACGACAGGTAGGTTTCAGGTGGGCTGCCTTAAATTACCAGTAGGCCAAGATGTCTTAATAAATGTACAAGCTTCATATAAGCTTATGATATATAATTTATAATTTAATTTAATTTAGACAAAATATTTCAAATAATTTCTGTGTGTTTTATCATTTGGAGTATTTTGATGCATCAGGCATTATGGCCCATATAGTATGATATAGTGAGAATATGGAGCTCATGCTCAAGGTGGAAAAACCACATAGTGGTCCAAACTGAGCAAAAATGTGTCATTTGGTAAGGTTGTTATGTATATGATCCAAAAGTAAGATGTAATTATAAAACATTTTCTTGTACGTCATTGAGACGTTTTTTTTTTTACAGTATAGGATACTACTTGTATAACATTGACATAAATATCACTTGTCACTATATTTCTCAGTAATACGTCGGTGTAAGATGATGGTTTAATATTATAGTTTTATGACCGTTGCTCCGTAGTTATAATTTTGCGGGGAAGCGCATAATGAAGTGAAATACAATGATGTTTGAGAGATGCACATTCCTCAACAACCTGTCTTATGATCATTTATACATTTTATCACAATTATTTAAAAAATGATGGGTAGGGGTAATCAAGTATAATCAAGTAAGACCTAATGTTGCTTCAGTCCAGTAAATGCTTGTCTTGTGATATTAGCGATAATGTAAAAGTTGTTCTTATGTTTATTTTATAGATCTCATTTAAGATTTCCAAGCAAAAGTATTTTTAGGATTTTGAGAACCTTTTTTTTTTTTTTTTGCTTCAAATTTTCAATCATTCAGAGTGCAGAAAAATCGAGTGTTGTGCACTACAGGTTTGTCAGAAAAGTTTTGATGTCTGTTAGGTAGAGGGCATAGAAATTCATGAGTCAAATGTGATGCAATAGTCTTGATATGTTTCAAAGGAGAGGAGTCTCAGTGGTGACTGTTAAATAAAGTGTTTTTAATAAAACGGTAAAGAATAAAGAGGACACACAGTAGAGAGCTATATAGTATGTGTGTTCATCTCAGGCTTATTTTGTGTATGTTATTTACTGTTACTTTTGTATTTGATGTTGGTTTGGTTTCTTCAAAAAAATTAGATTTAAAAAAAAAAATGAGAATGAGTCAAATACTCCATTTAAAATAAAATACATTTATTTCAAGGACAAACATTGGCTGTTAATAATAATAACATTGGTATGTTGGTTATTGCTAATTAAAATTACAGTAAATATGAATTCCCAAATTTAGAGCATATTCACATATTGTAAACTGGCCTTTTTTAAATATCAAGGCAAGTGTGCAGCGTCTTTGCTGTTGCCAGGGAAAAAATCAGCAGCCGATAGCGTACAGCTCTCACAGCAAAAACATTGATTATTTTGCTAAGTGTTTTTTTTTTGTTTGTATGTCACCCAGGTCATGGAAAGACCCCAAAAGATGCAGCATCTGTCCGTGCAACACACCCCATTCCAGCTGCCTGCGGGGTCTATTACTTTGAGGTGAAAATTATCAGTAAAGGACGAGATGGGTATGTGAACGATTCAGTATTTTCTTAAATTGCTTTAAGAAAGGGAGCGTTCCCTTTTAAGGCATCATTTAAAGGCGCACTCATTAATAGTTCATTTATGGGGCTGTGTAACAGTTGTCTTTGACTTGACCAAGTGGCTTGGATGGAGCATCATGCAAAAGATTTAATTTATTATGTCTTTGTAGAAATTCTCTATTAGCAAAATAATTCACTTGTTCTGAGAGTGAAAATGTTGCATAATAAGAGGTTTACAGAAATTATTTGTTTATTATTTATTTTGGTAATGCTGGTCATGTGATCTCAAAATGCTGGCTCCCACGATGTGACCTGTTTCATGAAAAAAAACATTTATCATAGTTATCATAGTTAACTAAAACCATACCAAAATACTGTTATTTAAAACAAATGTTAACTGAAATTAAACAAAGCTTTACTTTTTATTCTATGTTTTTATTTTTTCTCTTTGATGTTGCAAACTAAAACGAAATATCCAGAAATTACAAACTATTTGACTAAAATGAAAATGAAAATGCAACATAAAAATACAAAATGAGATATAATTAATACTAAAATAACTAGATATAAATGAAAGGTTCAGTTATTCATTTCTTCTTTAGAGGTCAAAGTTTCATATTTAGGAAGCGTTACTGAGTGTACCTTTAATTTATAGGCTGTGCAGTTTTAACCTCTGATATATAATGTTATATTAAATAAATGCTGTTTTTGTGAGCAGGTACATGGGGATTGGCCTGTCAGCTCAAGGTGTCAACATGAACAGACTTCCAGGTAAAACAGCCTGTTTTCAGGTTGTTTGTGTCTATGATCACTCACTATAGCTGTGCTATTACTGTAGGTTTTGTAGTTTAGATGCAGCTAGTAGGCATGTTAAGTTGATCATCCACCTTTTGACCCTGGCTGGTTCCTCTGTGAGACTGCAGTTTGCCAAAGAGATAGGAGTTTAGAGAACTTGGTGATCTTTCCATTGATTTTTTTTGTAGTTCATGGTTTCCAAAAATCACCAGAATGTGTTCAATGTCCTGCCCTTAGGTTGGGACAAGCACTCATATGGATATCATGGAGACGATGGACACTCCTTCTGCTCATCTGGCACTGGGCAGCCCTATGGTCCAACATTCACAACAGGCGATGTGATCGGCTGCTGTGTGAACCTCATCAACAATACCTGTTTCTACACAAAAAATGGTCACAGTCTAGGTAGTACACATTTGCACGTTAAGATCTAATCCTTGACTTAGCCTAAACTGTGTTCATTTGGTCTTTTATTTATTACTGGTCATCAGTTCTGTGAGAACCTTCACACAATGAACACATCTGTAAGAATATTTAATTTTATTTAGAATAAACTAATAATTTATATGAAGTATCGACTATTAACAAGTATGGCTATAACAGATTTTGTATTTTCAATTCGAATCTTGAATTTACTTTAATTCATTTTTGTTTTGTTTTTTCAGGGATAGCTTTTACAGATTTACCGGTAAGTCTTTTTCAGAAACACATTTAAGCTTGAAATACTATATAACAATATAGGCTGTCTATATGTTCTCAATGGAATTTATTAATAATTCCTATGATGGTCAAACTGATTTTACAGTGTCACATGATCCTTTGCAAACTGTTGTGCTGCTCTACATTTTTGTGGAAAATGTGATACTTTGTTTACCTTATTATTCAGTTAAGAACAGCACTCTATCCTCTTCTCTATCCTAAGCTGTTTGCATTCTGATTACATGCACATGTGTTTCATGAAAATGTAACGTTTAGTCTAAATACTGAACTTGCAATGATATAACTTCTATAGCTTTACAGATATGTTTTTGTGTTTCACAACCTGGAGGTCGTGGGGTGATTGATCATTTGTATGTTTTTCATTCTATTGTAATATTTTTAGATATTGTTGAGGAAGCTTTTTGCTATTGTTTTGTCTTTCCTTCCTTCATCATTCAAGATGTTGGAATGACAGCCCCTAAGCATTGCTTTTGCTAACTAAACAGAGGCCTGTTTGGGGCTAAAACAATAATCCATTGAGCAGAAAACGCTGTTGGCTGGTGACCAGCATTCATGCTACTCTGAGTACTTTTGTGAAGTATGTCAGTTCAGCAACCCTGACCTTTCTTTCAATTGGACTGTGAGCACAGACCCTCCCAGAATTACTCTACAGAAAGAATTATAAAATGGCTAATATGTGTCTACCCCTGACCTGACGAATAACTGTGTCGTTGTCATTTGAAATCAGATTTAAATAAGCAGCCCATGATAGACATCATTTTGACATAGAAACACATTTTCTATCTCTTTTAAGCTAATCACATGAGAAAGTCTTTAGACATTCTGCTTAAATGCACATAATTCATAAAAAAAACTATTAAGCCTGTAACCATAATCCACATTTAGTAAATTGTGCTTATTTTGCTTTTAGCCCAACCTGTATCCCACAGTGGGCCTGCAGACCCCAGGGGAGGTAGTGGATGCCAATTTTGGGCAGCATCCATTTGTCTTTGATATTGAGGATTACATGCGTGAATGGAGAACCAAGATCCAAGCCCAGATTGACCGTTTCCCCATTGGGGAGAGAGAAGGAGAATGGCAGGCCATGATTCAGAAGTGAGTAGTTTTGATTTGGAGTATTTTTATTAATGCTGTCAAACATTTTTTAAACATGATATTTGTGTATATACTGTGTATATTAAGTACATATAAATAAACCCACATACATTTTGAAAATATTTACATGTATATAATTTATATTATAGATATAAAAAATTATTTAATATACAAATATACACTTTTTCTTGAATATATAAATATATATATATATATATGAGCTTATTGTCTTTTTAAAAAATGTTTTACCTATTCACTCTCTCTTATTAGAATGGTGGCCTCCTATCTGGTTCACCACAGCTACTGTGCCACCGCTGAGGCCTTTGCCAAATCAACTGACCAGGCCGTACACGAGGAACTTGCTTCTATCAAAAACAGACAGAGTGAGTCTTCGCAGGCAACACACAAAAGCCATTCAGACTTATCTGGGTCTTATTATGGGTTTGTTTGATTGATACAGTAAACATGAAATCGGATTGTCACGGTTTCTGGTCCAGTGATCAAATTCATCACTGCATGTCAGCATGCTTTCAGGGTTGAACTTTCTTAGCTCAATGCTGAGTAATAATTTCACATTTTTGATGGCAGAGATCCAGAAGCTGGTCCTATCTGGCAGAATGGGAGAGGCTATAGAGACCACTCAACAGCTGTACCCAAGCCTGTTAGAGAGAAACCCAGACCTCCTGTTTATGTTGAAGTAAGTGCGACATGTGCCATCTTTCAAGAGTCAGCACATCTTCAGTAAAGTCACCAAATTAATAATGTCTACATCTTTCTCTTTCCAGAGTCAGGCAGTTCATTGAGATGGTGAATGGCACTGACAGTGAGGTCCGGTGTCTCGGTGGGAGGAGCCCTAAGTCACAGGATAGTTACCCAGGCTCCCCCCGTCTCTTCAACAGCCCTGTTCACAAAGCCAGCAGCTCCCAGACCTACCAGACAGGTACATATTGTATCCACTAATTTTCCTGCCAGCCTGGGTGGGGGAGAACATTTTTTTTTTCAGTTCCTGAAAGTACCCTCTATTTGACAAGTCTATTTGGCATGAACTGGGAATGGTTTTAATTGAAGGAATTCATTTTTGAGGGAACTCAATTATCAGGGTATGTTGATTGGCCATGCCATACAAACTCTGGCACCCACAGTTTTAAAAAAGCTAAAAAAAATATATATATATATTTGCATATATTAACTTGACAAAGTTAATATAAAGTTATAATACAAAGTTAACTTGACAAAGTTTCACGAACTGGTGGTATGAATATAACTAGGAAAATGGCTCTATGGGGAAAATGTAGCTTTTTGGGGACCAACCTGGTTGCTAGTACCATCAACTACCCATTGCGATAGCTCTTTATTTGTCATAGTGGCTCTCAACCAGGGTCCCCTAAAAGTCTTAAAATTTGTAAATTGAGCTATATTTGCATAATTAAATATGCTGCTAATTTAGACCAGAATGACCCGTTGATTGTGAATGGATGTTATCACTGATTGTTTGCACCTCCCTCTTTGTCCAGGTTTTGATAGCAATTACTGTAATGGAGTTTCTTCAAGTAAAGGCCACACCTCGGCCCATAGTCACAAGTCATGTCCGCCTACTATGCCAAGCCCTGAGCTAGGCGTCCTGAATGGCAATCGGGGCCAGCAGACCAGCGTTAGGTAGGTGTTTGTTCCATAGCACAGTGAAATACCCTTAAGGTTGACATAAAATTAAAACTCACAGTTTTGAACATGCATGTTATAGATGTAATTGTGAATAGTTAATCTGTATATGTTCGTTGTATGTATGTATGTTTAAAAAGTCATAACTGAAATGACAGACGACTTAAATCATTTAGTCCACTTAAAATCTTCTCCTCCATTGGCTCTCCACCTCCACCCCCCACACACATCTTCTGTACAGAGCCGCTTCGGATGTTATCACTCGATTGAATGGGTGCGTTTTCAGTGGTTATCAGCCCATTCATATGGGCCAGTGTGTGTTTGACCAGAAGTGTGTAAAATAGCCTTATGTTATTTATAGAATTTACTTCATGTCATTTCTGTCTCTACATTAAGTTGCGCTTTCTGTATCATGCACAGCGCTGTTCTGCCTCACACACAATCGAGCACCCTCCCGCTTCTAATAGTATATGTCAATATTTAACCGCAAAAAAAGATGAATTCTGAAAGCAAAAATGTTTTTTGAGACAATGCAATTTTGTTAAACTGATTTCATAAAATTGGTTTCGAAAAAGGTATTGTTCAGGAACCGTTTTTTTTTAAACGATACCTAATCATGATACAGAAAAGAAAAGTTCTGTCATTACTTCAGATTCATTGCAAATTCCGAAGGGCAAATCTTATTAAGAACATAGGAACTGTACGGGACAAAATAAGCCTGCTGTGTAAATGTTGACTCTTTCTCGCAGTGCTGAGGTGGAGATGGAGGTCGATCACTTCTCAAACGGAGTGTCTGAATCCTCTTCAAATGGATTTCTGAATGGCAGCTCTACCCATGGGATAGACTTGGAGGAATGTGATGGAGATATGGGTGAGAACATTAATTGTGCTCAGTCTCCTGTTAAATTCCAGTGAAATTTGTTGTGGGTCAAAGGGTTTTTCCTGTGTGATTTGTTTATCATACCTGATGTTGTGCTTGTGACTTCAGTCAATTATGTTATGCAAATGAATCCCGTGTAGGATTTTAAAAGAATTAAATGTTCGCTACACAGAAGTGGATAGTGCTCCGTTTAAGAGGCAGTTGTGCGGAGGGAGCCAGGCAGCCATTGAGAGGATGATTCAGTTCGGTAGAGAGCTACAGAGCATGAGTGAACACTTGCGCCGCGAGAGGGGCAAAAACTCAGCCAATAAGAAGATGCTGAAGGTATTGCCTATGATATACACATGAAAGTTACATGGAGGTAGTGTTTGTACGTACATATAATCAAATCTATGATTTAAAATACTCTTTAGAAAAACATTGTTTTGGTTATGGTGCTAATGACCAGTAAACATGGAGACACGTATGTTTTATCCTGAAACCTCTTACTGTCTTCATTCTTGCAGGACGCATTCAGTTTGCTGGCGTATTCAGATCCATGGAACAGCCCTGTGGGCTACCAGCTAGACTCCATCCAGAGAGAGCCTGTCTGCTCAACACTCAACAGTGCAATATTAGGTAGGTATCACATTTGTTCTCAGACTTTTCAGGCAAAGTACCACCTTTGATCAAATCAGAGCAACCCAGTCTCCACAGTAAAAAGCTCTCAGAAAGTAAGCAAAAAAAGCCTAAGTGAGCAACATAATGCTGTATTTTGATTTAAAAAAAACAAAACAAAAACAGTATCACTGTAGTTTGGATAAATCATGGTGCTGCAGATCCCTCATCAGCTCTTTTGTAGATCTATAGAAGCATCATGTATGCAAATTAGAAAAAAAAACAGTAATATTGTGAAATAGAATTGTGATTTAAAATAACAATTGTAATATTTGAATACTTTTCAAAATGTAATATTCCTATGATGGCAAAACTGAATTTTCAGCATTGTTATTCCAGTCTTCTGTGTCACATGATCCATTCTAATATGCTAATTTGGTGCTAAATAAATATTTATTATTACACTATGAAACAAAAACAATAAAAGCCATTACAAGCGAGGCGTTTGATGCATCCAGTTGGGACATAATTACTGATTATCATGACTTGGAACTGTCTTTTTACGAGTTGCGTTTAATGTTACATTTTTTTCTCATGCAGAGACTCATAACCTGCCAAAACAGCCTCCCTTGGCGCTCGCCGTCGGCCAGGCAGCTCAGTGTCTGTCCCTCATGGCTCGCACAGGCAGCGGATCCTGCGCCTTCGCATCAGTGGATGATTACCTGCACTAACCCCCGGAGAGTCATCCCTTTAAATGACCTCGTGAAAGAGGCCCACATAATCCCAGTCCATCCCAGACTCCCCAAAAAAAAAAAAAAAAAAAAAACCAACCTGGGGCCAGCTTTGAAACCAAGGCCTGATGAACTGAGCCTCCACATGGCCAGACCCATCCTGGCTCTCTGACAAGACTGGATCCTCTTCACCCGGGCCTAAACCGGGCCTAAAGACACATTAGGAAGAGGGCTTCTTAAAAGTCAGAAAAAATCCCTGATCATTATGGTCTTTGTTTTTTTTTTTCCTTTTGTCTTCTTTTTTTATTTTGGGGGAGGGGAGGAGGTGTTGGGTGGGGGGTGCAGCAGGCTCTGATTGATTGTTTCCTAATTTACAAGGCATGAGGAAAATTATTATGACATAATTAATGTTATTATCAGTAAACTTACATATAAGATATATTTGTTCTTGGTTGAAAGCTGGCAGAGTGAGCGAGACCGAATAACTATGGTCCCAACCGCGGCAACACCCTGCTATTTTCAGGTCTCGGCTTGTGTACTTCACCATTTAAAAAAAAAAAAAGAAAAAGAAGAAAAAATATTGAAATTATATTAACACAAGGAGTGGAACATTTAGTTATCTTACCGTAAAAAAAAAATTTAAAACCCAGAAAACGTAACACTGCTGGAGTCATCCTGAGTGGTGGTATTTAGAATAGAGCGTTAGTCTGAGCTGTATGAGTTATGCCCTTTTTTTGTGCAAGCGCACCCTCCCTCTGCCAACTGCACAGCAGGATTGATGCAATGTTCGGACACTTTGATTTGTAACTGTATTGATGTTTATGGTCTTTTCATCCGCCCCATCTCTTACTGCATCTTTTAAAAAGCCCATATTCAGGCATTCTCTCATCATCGTTGCCTGCACTGTGTTTTTGTGCAGTATGGATGTGCGACAGGAACATGGTGAAATTAAGGTCATATCCAGTCCCGGAGAGGCAAGCCTGCTCCATTGTTTTTTCTCCTCTTGTTTACCAGTCAATCCCTCGGATCATCAGTACTTTTAAAACAAGGAGAATGGTACAGTATTGTCATCAACACTGTCTTATCATTTTCAGTAATAAAACTTAAATACCCAGTTGAACGATGGCCGTCTGTTTTGACACACAATGCTTTTAATGTGGCCCAAGTATTAATTACACGTTTTAAAAAGGCACACTAAATGCGTCTTGTCACATTTAAAGGAATAGTTTACCCAAAAGTGAAAATTGTGTTCTTATTTACTAGAACACCCGAGACATTTGTTACTCTATTTGTTTTGTTAAAAGCTGAGAGGTTTCTGTCTCTCCACTTAAGGTAACCAAAACTGGGGTTATAAATGCATTGTGAAGCAGTGCATATGAATTAAAGTTTAATTAAGACTTTTATTTGCATCTAAATGATGTAAATATGTAAAAACACACATCATATAGCAAATCCCATGTAGTTAATATGGAAGCTTGTATGTGTGTATATTGGTGAATTAAAGCCTTAATTAAATGCATATCTTTAAATATAAATCAAGCAGTTTAGTCTTGAAATTTATGATTCCTTAATTTACATGGATCATAAAAGTTGCGATTACATTTTAATGGAGGGATGGAAACCTTTATTTAAAATATTTATTTGTGTTTCACAGACTAAGCAAAGCCTTAAGGTTTGGCAATAGGAGTAAATCAAAGACTTTATTTACCCTTTTAGCTAACTTGTAAAATACTATAACTGTAGCTTAGTCCTCAAAGTCGATCTTATGTACAAAGTAACTGACACATGAATTGTTAATCTTTAGATCAGGTTTACATTTATTGATTTGTAGAGTAAAATATTCACACTTTGTTTGCATTCAGCTTCTTCCACTAGTAAAGAAAAGTTCAGATTTTAGTTTATTTTGAACATAACAAAGTGATGTACATTTCCTTTGAGCTAAAAAAAAAAATGGATGAAATAATTAAATGGCATTTTTTTGAAAAAATATGATCCACATGGTCAAAAAAATGCATGAAGGCCACCTCCAGATGTGAAACTCATAATTCAGCAGTCCTTTCTCATAAAGAAATCAGTTTCTTTTTGCGTGCAAATGATTTGTTGGACCTTGCAATCCTTTCTTTTTGGGAAGCACCTATAAGTGAATAAAGACAGCTCAGCTCTGTTGCTTTACAAAGCACAATGTCGAGGACATAATACACTAATCTCACTACTCACTCAATTCTTTATTTGCAAAGCCTACACCTGGACCTTGGCTCGCACCCCTTTTCTTTTTGAGGGACAGATTCTCTGCATCTGAAGATAAATATACACAAGTATTTTAAATATCCAGTTGGTCAGAAAGATCCGAACAGCATAACCGATCAACTTACTGGTGGTTCTTTTAGTGCCTGGTCCATAAAGACGAGACTGAATGAAGTCCATGGCCTTTTGTTGCAGTGATTTTGCAGCAGATTCATCTTTTATTCTCGTCACTGTGTAGCTGTCTGGTAAACTAAACGCAGAAACATTCTCCATATGTACATGTGGAACCCTTTAAGTAAAATAAACTTAACCAAACCTTTATTATTATTATTATTTTTTACCTTTTTGAAATGTTCTCAGGTGCGTTCCCTGTCTCATCTACAAAAGAGTCGTTTGTCATTTAATACTGTCCAATAGGAAAGAAAGTAAAAAAGATATATAAGAATCCAAGGGATTTTACTGTTACCTTTGTCATTGTCTGTGGGCTTTGATAAAACCCTGATACCTTTATTGTCTGATGGACCTGGTTGTCTAAAACGAAAGAGTAACAATCTATTAGTATTAAGTTTCCAAAACGATTTAAGGAATCAAATGGTTTCCATTTAGATGGCGATCTTACGTTTCTTTATTAAATTCCTCTAGAAGCTCTTGAGGAAGTAGTTTTCTCTTCTAGAAAAAAAACACACACACACAGATACACGATTTACTGTGAATTACGGTAAGAGCGTAACGTTATAAGCTTTTCTTGGCGATAATAATGTAGACATCCACAGTATTCACCGACCCACCCTGTACCTTTTGTTCTTGAAACAGCTGTTGTCTCTTTTTTCGCTTCTCCTTTAGTATGTTCTTTTCTCTGAAAACAAAGTCAACAACAAAAACGTTTACACCACATACGATCATGTGCTGTGTCTGAAGACAGTGGACTCACTCACAGACCTTTTGGCTGCTTCAAGTGCATCTTTAACGCTTTTCAGAGCAGCGCTTTTGGAGGAATCAAAGGCGACCTCCTCTGGGAGCTCATCATCGCTGGATTCAATCTGAACCTCTGGCAATTCAGACATTTTTCACTCTTTTTAAACGGACTCGACTGGATTTTAATCCACACGTTGAACGGGACTCGCCATATTAAAAAGTCAACAACACTAAACGCACATTAAAGACGGGCCGACTAAAGTCGAAGGTGTTGGCAGCAATAGACGCTGCCACCTGGTGGTCTGGATGTATATCGGCTCGTAAACAAACTGATGCAAATGGGGGAGTTTATAATAATAACGGCACATATAAAGATGTCTGTACTGTCAGATTTGTTTGTAACACATTCTTTCAATGCTCAGAGATAAGTTGTTATTGTTCCAGATTAAGAACCAAACACTAAATAACACATGCTGTCGTTGTAGTTAGGAGTATATTATCAGCTATTACTGATCGTGTGTGTCACTATTATGGTAAAATCGTTTAGTTCTTTATAAGAAAACTGTAAATAATACATGCCAATATTATATATTAATAATGCATTTATTATTATTATTATTATTATTATTATTATATTAATAATTAAAATGCGCATTATTCTTATGATGAAATGTAAGCTTCGTTACAACAGAAACAATTACATTTAAAACAAAAAAATTTTTTTTTTAGTATTTTAATTATTAATAAATTATATAATATTATTATGAGTACGTGTTAATCAAAAAGTAATTTTTATATATTTTTTCAGCTAGTGAAAAATAATTAAATAGGTTTGTCATGCGATGGATATATGTGACCAATCAGTGATCCCGACGTGTTGGTGACATGGATGCTGCTGTGTTTTGTTGTCGCACTGGAGCGCCCTCTCGTTCACTGACAGGCCTTGGATATTTATATGAATACTTAAATCTCATGTCATTATAACTTTACACCAGTAGACATGTCAAGCTTTGTTTTTGCGCTAGTAATCTCATTATCCGCGATGGTGCCTTGTCTGGGCTCTCCTCCTCCGCAGCCCTGTCTGGCGCCGTTACAGTGGGAGGGTCGCACCGTCGAGTACGATCACGGCACGGGACGAAACACACGGGCAGCGGTCTCCTATGATGCGCAGAACCAGCGAATTAGGGTACTGGAGCAGAAGACGGGACACACACCATGTAAGAAGTACGAATTCATCAAATGCTACGAAATTGATTTTAATATGCGCTCGTATGACTTACGACAATATTTTGTCTGATTTTCTAAATATCTAAACCTTTTAAGTCCATATAAACGAAAATGTATAAAATAAAAAAAGAACTATTACTATCATAAGCATTAATATATAGGCCTATAGGCTACAATTATTAATAGTCTAATTTTAAATTGTTCATTAAGCCTAACAAATAAATTCAAATAATGAATAACAATTTTATTTAATAAATACAATATATTGTTATATATATACTTACAATATATATTTAAAATAATATAAGGGATAAATCTTCGATAAATTATCTCCAGGTTGACTTAAATTAAGTAATAAATCCACCAATTAAGTAAAAAACATATAATAATAATAATAAAATTAATATGATATGTTGCATTTTATATGCATAAGGTTAGTTTTGATTCCAAAAACAAGATCATTAATTTTTTTATCTCAAGTAAATGTATCTTGATTTATTGTTCAGATATATGTGTATTGGAAAACTAGACAGCAATACTAATTATTGATGTATTATTATTGGTAGTTGTATAAGAAATTTTAAGTTTATTTTGGTTGGTATAAAATACGACTGCTTGAGCTGTTGTTCACCAATGTGATGCAAATGATCAACTATTGTCACAGCTGAATCACTGATTTGAATTGTATTTTTAAAAAGCCTGAAATTTGCTCGCATTAAAAGTATTTGCATTGTGCAACTGTCTTTGAGGTTCTTTGAGTACATCTACCTGTTCAAGAGTGGAGTGCTTTTCCAAATTGAGGAGATTACTAAGCAGTGTGCGAAGATCGCTCTGACGGAGACCTGGGACCCATATGATATTCCCCTGAACTCCACATACGAGGACCAGTACTTCATTGGAGGACCTGGAGACATGATCGAGGTCCAAGAATGGTCTGATCGGAAACCAGCTCGCAAAAGTATGTTTATTATGAGTATACCCCGTTGTCCTGATTTGCATGGTCTGAGCTTTGCACTTTTTTCTGCCTTTCCCAGATGAAGCTTGGGTTGGTGTGTATACCCTGATGGACTGTTATCCTGTACAGGAAACATACACTAAAAACAGCAGCGTCACCACGTCCACTCGCTTCTTTGACCTTCAGCTGGGCATTAGTGACCCTGGGGTGTTCGATCCACCCAGCACCTGCCAATCAGCTCTGACTGAGAAGATGACATCTGACTGCTAAATTTGCACAATATACAGTACATTAACCACAATAAATTAGACTTAAATAAATGGCTTCTAGATAAATGAAATTAGACTATCAAAGAGCACATGAAATGAGCGCAGGTACTGTTAAATATAATCCACTTTAAAATGATCAAAGAATGGCAGTTCAATAGTTCTTGTTGATTGACGGTGTGAACTGTGCCTCATATTATTGATTACGCCTCATTTTTAATATGCCAGAATTTGGGCAAATTACAACTGTGTGTTGTTCTGATTGAGGATGGACTAGTGTGGCACTTAATGTTTTTTTTTGCTTGACAGTTAATATTCTGTTTGTTATTGTTTTATTTATCTTTTAAGATGATTTACAAGTGTGGATGCTTCCAGTTTATTTCCAAATGTTGTTAAAGAAACTTCTGGGATTTTGATTTCAATAAAATTGTTTACCTCACTGCTACCATTGTTGAGCTAATTAATTTAACAATATAATAAGACAATGTTTTGCATAGACAAAGATGAAAGCATGGGGTTTCTGCTTGAGTCAGTAGAAGTGTGAAATCAAGAAATGGCTATCAGCCTTGGTAATTAACATTACAAAAGGACTAAATGTTATCAAATGATAGACTCTTGATTTGACTGTGACTGTCAAACTAAAAGGTCTATTAGAGACATCTAGTATTTTACAGAAGGAATAACGAAATGATCAATTATCATCGATAACGTAGGCTTAATTGTTCAAAATGAAGACACATAATGTGGACACTCATTTGACAAAAGTTAATTCTGAGCGAAGCTCTGGCATAATTTGTTTGTATGCTAACTGGGTTGTTAGCTGTTGTCTTTCTTATTCGATGCAATTTAACTTTAAGGCAACTGTATAAAGAAGTATAATTCAATTATATTCTAATAGGTCTGATATTGTTAGATATACATTTAGTGGGAGGTATAGAGCTGCGTATAATGAATTCATTACAGTGGAGCACTGCCTAGGTTTAACTCAGCTCCTAATCGTACTACATATCCCAGAATTCCCTTTTCAAAACAACACACGCTATTTCCTGTACGACAGAAACGAAAGTCATCAGATGGTGCGGAATTATTAGCGACAGGTAGATCTTCCCTGCTTTATCGGTTTGATTTTAAAACGAGGCGTAGTTTTATAGGATAGCACAGCAAGGTAAGCGACATGATCAATGGCTCGCATCAATTTAGATAAACCGATGCTAATATGACGCTATAAGAAATAAACGTTTGTTCTGTTCTGTCAGTACACTCGATCTAACCGGATGGATTGTTTTTACAGAGATTGTGAGTATGTTTATTTAGCACGTTACCATTTTACAGACATTTGAGATGTGTAACTGTTAATTATCACACGGTTTCAAATTTTGAGAAATTCGCGCTGCTTTTCCTGTTATACCGCTGTATTATTATCATGCTATTAAATAGCATGAACTTTAAAATAACCCCCTTAAGAACGTAACGTAAACACAGACTTACATATATATGGGCTGTATACTTCCATTTTCCGTATTATAAAAGGAACTAGGCCCAGTTTGTAGTTGAGGCAGCAATAAAGTCAAATTTCCCATATAAGTTACTAATTATATTGTCAATAAGAGTAAACTGACGTCATATAAAGCACAGCTTGAAGTTAGTTCACTTCCCATGTATATGTGTTTAGAGCAAGCAAATATCCTGTCTAGTGTAGTTAGGTCTGTCCTACATGGCGAATATGCAAACAATGCAGTCCACAAGGCATGAGAATTCCTGTGCTCGGGGTTTTTGGTAAATGACATCAGTAAGAGGAACTTGTCCCAATAACCAAACATACAGTTACTGTTCTCTTAAACTCTTGCAAAAAGAAAAAAAAATGTGGGGGGTACTTCCTGCTAATTTTCCTGATAAGACTTGCTCGACTACATAGTTACTATTCACTGAGCACAGCAGTCCTTGCACTTAGATTTAGATTAGAATTGACGGATAGCAGGCTTTGTTTATTTGAATTGGATTAGGTACACTTAGCTATGACTGATGTCTTTGTAATTCTCAAGTGTCATGAATGATGTAGAACAAGTTGTCTATTCATCATAATTTAACAGTATCCTGCTTATTACACAGCTACTTCCCAGATAAAGGAAAAGGAAAGGACGTGAAAGGATATATATGAACACAAAATATTAATTTGTGTTTAAATTATTAATCGAAGTGAGACAGAACATAAAGGTTTCCACAGTTAAGTGGTCAGTTACGCATTGTTGTCGTGGTTCTTATTCTACATATTTTCTAGCTTAATGCCTCGTTTGACCAATCACAATCAAGTATCCCAAAGAGACGCGTCCACCTGCCTTTTCAGAAGTCGCCATGGTTCTAATGTATTTTTTCTATTTACTTTTCAATTAAGGTCTCTGTTAAAGTGTTATAACCCATGAACCAAAGCGTCCATTACAAACTTTGAAGCAAAAAGTAGACGATAGGAAGAACTACAATCCCACCAACCTTTGCAAATGACACAATAGAATTAAAACAAAAGATGAATATAAAAATATTGATTTAAAGATGTAAATTGTGTATATAACAGTATAAAAAAAAAATCCAAATAAAGTGCAATAAATGTACGTATTTGTATTTCGATTCTCTGATTGGTGGACATTTCTCGAGAATTATGGGTAATGTAGTTTTTCACAAGGAATTGTGCTGTTAGACAAACTTATTTAAAAATAAGTTTAAATAATACAAACTGGTGGTTTCTACAAAAGCATATACCTTCAGTAAACAATATTGTTGCTCTGTATGTGTACCTTTTTATTATTACTATTGTTAAAATTAAAGAAATCCAATTCTCTTTGGATAAAATGAATGTGTTTTTTTTTTTTATATCTGGAACCCAAGTCACAGTCTTTTATTGGTGTTAATGTTTTATCACTTCTTTCTTTGTGTGAATAGGTGTGTGTTTTCTAAATATATCCACTTAGTTACTCTACAGGATGTTTAGTGGGTTTGTAGCTTGAAAGACGTCACAAAGCCCTGATCAAATGACTGTAATAACTATAAACCTTTGCTCGCTGTGCGAAATGCCTCCACTTTGTGTGTGATTTCAGAACTAGGCACAGAGTCTGACTCTCCAGAAAAGTGAGTGTGAATGGAGTGAACGAGTCATGGACAGCCAATGCAGCAGCAGCGTGGGTTCACGGGCCACTATAGGGGGTGTGGTCAACATTAACTCAACACCCATTTCTGCCCGTATCGAGTCCTATGAAGGAGGAGAGAAGAAGTGCATCTCTGATGTCCGAAGAACCTTTTGCTTGTTCGTGACATTTGACCTTTTGTTCGTCACCTTGCTATGGATCATTGAGCTCAATGTATGTTATACTAATATATTTCCACTAGATATTATTAATAATGTGAAGGTCTTAGCATCTTTTAAATATATGGAGAGAAAAAAAGCACCAGTGTAACACTGATTCAGTTGCACTGCGAATGTATACATAAGGATTTAATTTGTTCATCTTCATCCAGGTCAATGGAGGTATACAGGAGCAGCTGGAAAAAGAGGTGTTGAAGTATGATTACCACAAATCTTTTTTTGACATATTTGTAAGTACTGGCTTGTACAATACCCTCTATTTCTGAAATATTAGCTTACTATTTAAGAAGGGTTTCCAATTAAATATTTTAGGTCCGATGGGTTTGGCTGAAAAAAAGAAAAAAAATCTGGGAATAACCTAGTGCAATACAAATACATGTGTGCACAAGTAAACAGGAGCTGCTCTTTAGGATGCATTGCATTGGGTGCTTTAGCAGGGAGATCACCAGCATTTAAAGGTGTCAATTCTGATGAAACCTCTTGTGGGCTTGTCCATCACACGGTTCCCTTTTTCAATAATAACTCTTCTCACTTAACACATGACCTCACTTACGTTCTTTCAAACCACATAGTTTCTGTCCAGGAAATCATATGCCTTGTTTCACAGACAGGGCTTAGATAATTTTTTTATACGTGCCTTAGATAAACACTTTATTGGGCAGCATCTTCATACAAATCAACAGCACTAACATATTGTTCACCCAAAAATCATTAATGACTTGTTATTCTTTGAATTACATCAATTCCGCATGTCGTTCTAAACCAGTAAGACCTTTGGTCATCTTTAGAACACAGAAGGAAACGAAAGCCTTACAGGTTTGGAACAACTATTTTACCCTTCTGTCTAGGGCAGGGCTGTCCAAACTTAGCCCTGGAGGGACGGTGTCCTGCAGAGATTCACTCCACCTTGCCTTAACACACCTGCATGGATGTTTCTAACATGCTTAGGAAGAGCTTGAGTAGCTGCTTCAGGTGTGTTTCATTAGGGTTGGAGCTAAACGCTGCAGGACAGCCCTGAGCGGGGGGTTGCACACATATAGGCCCGGTTTCAGAGACAGGGCTTAGCCTAAAAATTAGGCCATAGTTCAATTAGGACATTTAAGTCATTTTTATAAACATGCCTTGGAAACAAAACATTATTTGCATGCATCTTGAAAAAAAACAAAGGCATGTTGTGAGATCGGTCAGTGCGAGTTCCTTTCATTTAAAACAGCTCAGATTTACATTTTAGTCTAGGATTAGGCTAGTTGTTCTGAAATGAGTGTTTGAAAACTTTACTTTGAATGGTTTAAATATGGGAGTTCCTGCCTTAGTGATGCTGGATTAAAAAAAAAAACAATGTTGTTCTTGTTTCCTTTGTATTTGGGAAATAAGGCTGTAGACTTTGCCCTGTAAGCTTCTGCGCGGCCTAGATTTATGTTAATACTCAGTGATGCCGTTTTTTAAATGCTACCTGACCGCATTTTTTAAACTGAAGTTTTAATGTAGCAAAAGTTTAAGAAATGTTGATTAACCTGTCCTGAAAGGATGATAAATGTACGTTTCGGACGTATAAGTGTGCTGTATACACACTACCATACGAAGGTTGGTTACCAAAGCTGCAAAAATACTGTAATAGACTTATTGGAAACCGTGCAATATTTGTTCATGTATTCTTTGATGAATATAAAGCTACAAACAGTAGATTAGTATATGTAACAGTATGTAGCGTTATAAATGTCTGTACTGTCAGCTTTGATCAGTTTATGGTATAAACTGTGTGTGCTGCATATGTTGTATATATGGAAGCAAAATCTAATGTTATTGTGTGTTTCTGTCCTCAGATCTTGGCTGTGTTCCGCTTCGCTGCACTGATTCTGGCGTATGCAGTGTGTAAGCTGCGCCATTGGTGGGCCATTGCGGTAATTTTCTCCTTTCTCCTTCCTCCACCAGATGGCGCTGTTGCTTTATGAGTAACTGGCATGAGTTGCTTGTTTAAAACAATTCGACTGATTTTCGCTTAAACGTACGTGGGATCATTATTAATATAATGATTATTACATCTCTACATCTCTTCTTTACAGATAACCACAGCAATCGCTACTGGTTTCTTAATAGTGAAAGTAGTTGTGTCAAAGGTATCAGATGTTTTTCGTTCAACTTTTCTATTAAATTTGAGATTCATAGTTTTAACATTGAACAAAATGTCCCTCTGTTGTCCAGCTTCTGTCACAGGGAGCATTTGGGTATTTGTTACTCATTGCCTCCTTCATTCTGGCATGGATTGAGACGTGGCTGCTGGATTTTAAAGTCCTGCCCCAGGAGGCCGGGGATGAAATCAGTGAGAATTTAATCTCTTATTATTAATTATGGTCAGTGAAGGCTTATGGGCATAGTTATAATGTATGGTGATTGTAATTTGCTTACACAGTATGTAGCTTACATGTGTGTCCTGTGTGGTAGGGTATCTTTCGGTGCAGAATGCACTCGATCGAGAACCTCTTCTACACCCAGGACCCGCTCCAGACGGCCAGTTCTACTCTCCTCCTGAGTCCATGGCAGGTAATAACTCACTAACGTGGAAATGGTTCTCGGGGCCACGTGTTTTTCTGGTTCTGACGATCGATAGCTTAAAAGATTAGTGACATTAGCTTTGTAACATTTTGTGGATGTTTATGGATTGTACTTGTAGTTTATTTATCAGGTGTCACGGTTACATGCGTGAAATAAAGTACAAAAAAGTATTTTCCAGGAAAAGCCACAGTTAGAGCTCAGGTGCACTGCGGTGAGCGCTAGAGATATTCAGGGAAAACTGTATTTAGAGGTGCTGCAGCTGTATTGAAATGCCTTGGGAAAATAAACCATTTCCTATTAATAAATTGTTAATTTGCCCCATTATGATTTTTATATGTAAAACATGCTAAATTGGTTATTTTGATGATAAATATCATAGCTCGGTGTCAACCTTTGAGATAATCACCATATTTATAATAATCATATAAAAAAAACATATTAATCATTTGATATAATAAATGCTACAGTACATTGTTAGGAGATCCTCTTTAGCGTTTTTGGAATCGTTAATTTTTCAAAATAGTTTTGATTCTTGTATTTTGACAATAAACATTTTGATAACAGTATATTTATTGAACAACATTTTTTTCCCCCCATTTATCGCAAGTAACAGAGGATAGTACAAACTATTTGCTATTTATTTTTATTTTATTCAAAACTATTCCAACATATTACTTATTTGTATGAATACTTTGTTGCCTTTTGCGTGATGCTGGTGATTTTTCTTTTTTTACCTCTTTTGGCCCACCTTGCCTCATACATACAAGATTTTTAAACAAAACAAAAAACATTTATGATTTATATTCACACAAAATCTGTTATACAGATAACATATGCGTATATACCTACACTCTCAGAAATAAAGGTACAAAAGCTGTCACTGGGGTGGTACCTTTTCAAAAGGTACACTTTTGTATCTATTACATTCAAATATGTACACTTTAAGTACTACTGCTACTGATAATAATAATAATACATTTTATTTATATAGCACTTTTCATACATGTGTATGTAGCTCAAAGTGCTTTACAGAGAGCGGACAAATAATCAAAAAGAACCATAAAAACAACAGCAATAAGGACAAGTAATTAAAAAATAACAGCAATTTAAAATCAATAGAAATAGAAAAAAATACAAATAATAAAAAGGTCTAGCAATGACAAATCAGCCAACCACTAGATGCACCATGTCAGCCAGGAGATGCCCTGCAAAACTCTCCGATGCAAAAATCAGCACCGCCCTAACTAAAAGCCAGAGTATAAAAGTGTGTTTTTAACTGCTTTTTAAAAATATTAAGGGAGGAGGCATGGCATATATAATTATGGGCAGCTTGTTCCAATTCTTAGGAGCATCAAAACTAAAGGCTCTTTGTCCATATTTCTTATATTTTGCCATTGGGATGTTTAGCAAAGTGGAGCCTGATGATCTGAAGGGTCTATTTGGAATATACTCGGTTAGACACTTTGAAATATATAAAGGTGCTTGTCCATTTAAAAACTAATAAAATTATTTTAAACTCAATTCTTAAAGAGACTGGTAACCAGTGTAGGTCTGCTAAAATAGGCGTTATATGTTCAAATCTTCTAGCGTGAGTAACAACTCTTGCAGCTGCATTTTGAACAAGCTGTAGTCGTTCAATTGATTTGTAGGCAGTCCTGTGAAGAGTGCATTACAGTAATATGTACCTTTAAGGTACTAAAATGGACACTTTAGGTACAAACATGTTTTCTTCTCACACTGCATGTGCCGGAAATAAAATTGCGAAACGCAAGCCAAGAGCGGAGTAAAAATACATTCATATGCTAATATTATCTTTTGCTCCACTATGATTTTATATGTGACACACGCTACAATATGTTATTTGGATGATAAATATCATATGTGACCCTGTCTGTAAAACATATTTTTTTATTCATTTACTGTTTTCTGCCTAAAATCATTTTTTTATAAGCTAAAGAACATTCAGTGAAAATGTAACGTTGATATCTTTAATACTGACTGAGCACGGCCATGTCAAAGATTGAAAATATAGTGAAATTAATGGTTGAAATCAACCTTTGCAGCTTGTTATCTCAAAATGAGATTTTTACACAGGAGGGTTTTTACAGGCAGGGCCACATATATTAAGCTGGATGTTAACCTTAGAGATAATCGCCATATTTATAATAAAAACCATCATATTTAAAAAACATGGTATTAATAATTTCATATAATAAAATAGTATTTATTGTTGCTACTGTAAAGCTACATCACATTGTTAGGGGATCCTCTTTAGTATTTTTGGAATCGCTATTTTTTAAACATAATTTTGATTTAATAACAGTATATTTATTGTACAAAAATACATTTTTTCATTTATCACATGTAACAGAAAATAGTACAACCTTTGCTATTTATTTTTAAATGTATTATTTGTATAAATACATTGTGCCTTTTGCGTGATGCTGTTTTTTTACCCCCTTTGGCCCACCTTGCCTCATACATTTAAAGATGTTTAAACACAAAACAAACCACTTTTATGATTTATATTCACACAAAATCGATTGCTTCAACAAAAACATTAAACCTTTATTTTTCTGCGGTCTTACCTTGTTGGAGTAGAAAAAAGGTTTGCATTTTCTTAATTTCTTATTTTATTTTCTTAAAATTCTTATTGATTTTCGTTTGTAAGAGTATGTCTTTCCTGTGACTTTGATCAGTGTTTAATGCATCCTCACTAAATAAAAGTACATTTACTTTGTAAAAATGTTTTACCCCAAAATGTGAACATTTGTGTATATGTGCTGCATAGATAAAAGATAATACTAGCATATGAATGTTTAAACTTAAAGTGTCCATTTTAATATCTTAAAAGTACTTATTAGTTCTTAAAGTGCACATATTATATTTGAACGTAATAGGTACACTTTTGGTACAAACATGTTTTCTTCTCACACTGCATTTTTTAAAAAGTCAATTTCTTTTTTTAGGGAGGATGCATTAAACTGATCAAAGTGACCGTAAAGACATACTCTTACAAACAAAATCAAATAAGAATCCTTTAAAAATGAGTTAGACAATAGATTTGCTCATTTGTTTCTATTTTGAGTGTTTAGTTGAATTAGTTTAGTTTGGTTTTGTTCGTAACTCTTGTTGATAACTGAATCAGCAGTGTCCGTTCCATTGTGGGCAGCTAAACTCTTTTTGACATTGCTGCAGTATGCCACCCTTTCGTGTTTTATGCTTTCATGATTGCACACGTCTTTGCATTACCATGTGCTCTAAAAAAATTTCCACCTAAAAAAAAAACACTTTTCACTTTTCTTTGCTGATTATATTCGGACAGATGTTGTCTATCTTAGTAAACAGAGCTCCAACATGTGCACCCACCACATAAGTATATTAAAATAGTAGCTTAACATGAGAACACTGGAAATGGGTTTGTGTTTGTTGTATGCAAACAGCCATGTTCTGCTAATCATACTAAATATGATTTTCGCTTCTGTAGACTCTGATGAAGACCTTGATGACAAACATGATCTTGACAAGCCCATCGTCTAGCAGGTATCAATATTAGTAGTTCTCTTATAAAATGTTTTACTTTCTCAGTTGATGTAATCTAAATAAGTTATTTTGCTGTTTTTTTTTATTTATTTTTTATTAGGACTTTCGGAGTACAACAGCCTCTTCCAGCTCTGCTCGACCTCGGGCCATGTGTCTTAATATGGGTTTTTGTACATGGGTGACCAGATCTAGACAGTCACTCTGCCTTAAATCCACCGTTGCCATGATCAGAGTTATGTTTATCTGTCCCTCTGTGCCCACAAAAGTTCTAAGTGCAATCTTTTTTCTTTCTTTTTTTGTCTTAAACAAAAAACTATAGTTTATGCAGTACTGCAACTGAAATATGAAGGATATTAAGGTGTATTCTAATCATCAAATGATATCAGTGTTGAACACGACATTTATAGCACTCTTCAAATGCTTCCGTGTCACAAAACGACTGCTGTCTCACTTTTACGCTATAAGCTCCATATGTGTATTCATATTTTTATGCCTCTGATCTCACATACATCACTGGAGCTGACCTAAATGTGAAAAGCAGTATAGTCTCAGGTCTACACTGCCACTCTAAGTGTGTGAAAATGCCATGTTTTTCCTGTCTGTTTTCTTTTTTTAATGCTTTTAAAAAAGAGTTTTTGTAATGAATCGGTTAGGCTTGATTTACTTGCAAAGTTAAAGACTTGCCTAGTTTTGCATGTAACAAATTACACGACGTAATACATGACTTGCAATGACGCATGGATATGTAATATGTTTTTATGTTTGTTTCGGCTCCTCTTCAGTAAGCATTTTTAAATCACTTTAAGTACAATAAATCTACTTCCTGATGAGTTTGTTTTTGCCATGCTTACTGAATAAGGGCTTATGTCTCTGGTGCAGGTCTGAATAATTTGAGAATCACCATACATGTTCGTACCTATCACAAAGCCTCACGTATGCAGGATGATGGCAGATTGTAATTCTCATTTCGTTATATGCATTAAAGCAATTTGTGTTTTTATTGAACGTGAGTCTTTCTGCATGGGGTTTTTGTGACAGCCTGAAAGCGCGGGGAGCGGAAACCCCAGCTGAGAGTCAGTTTGTGCTCTCACGGTAAGTGCAACCTTCTCACCCACAAATAACAGCTTAGATCAACAAGACAGCCGCTAATAAATTATCAGCCAATCATGCTGTGGTTAAACTGCTGCATGTTGTCTTTCCAGTACGCGCCTCCGCCTGTGGTGTGCACATATCCAACCACATTTTCCTACCGCAGCAGTTTCGATCACTACCGTGATGCTTTCGCATTTATGTGTAAGGTTTTGATCTTTAAACTTATCTAATAAATTAAAACAGATTATTTGTAGTGTAGTAAAGCCCTTTTAGGCAGTAATTTAGCATTATAAAGAAATATTTAAATATTTATCGGGTACATACTGTATTGTAGTTTGCTTTATTCATAATGTCTGGGATAATGTATAATTTATATAATTTAGTTTCATTGTTAAGACCTTATATAATCATAATTTATAAAAATGCATTTGAATTCATTCAATTAAAAATGGATAACATTTTATTTAAATTCTGAGAATGCAACAAAAACATTACAAAGTGAAGACAAAACATTTAAAATTCGGTTACATTATACATTTTTGAAAATGAAAATACAGCATTCTAAAGATGCAAAAGTAAATTGTGCAAAGCAGATCTACAACATACGGTATTTAAAAGCCATACATTTATGCAGTGAAAATATTGCTGCAAATATGTTTCTATTCTTAATTTAGCACAATGTGCTTTATGTAATAATCCTTTTCTTGCTTGAGAATTATCGTATGCATTAATTCTCTGAGCTTTTGTCTTTCCTTTCAGCTTTTCTCTTTAATAGAAATATAGACACAACACAAAAAAATAAAGCGTTCTTCAAGAGCAGGACATCATATGCATAGATAAACAGGAACATACTTGGTATTTTCTCTGAATCTCCTGTAATAAATTAAAAAACACAGTTAAAATCATTTATATGCTACTTTTATTCATACTGTAAATGTAACGCATCTGTGCACAATTGTAAACAAAATGTTTTTGGCATAAATTATTTGACAATGTACTTTTTTTTCTTTTCTTTTTGGTCTCTGAAAGTATAGTCTCATTAAAACGTAACATTAGTTAACATTAGCTAACATAATATATTACTATAACATACTATTACATATTATATTAGTTAACATAAGATTGAACAATACCTAACAGGATTTTTTCATCCTGTGATTAATTAATTTAAGCCATCCTTACGTAATATTAATTTTAGCATTCACTAATACATTATATAAAATCACATTTTGCACTTGATAACACAAGTTCCATCCAAATGTATCTTTATCCAAATTTATATATATTTATCTATTATTTTTTTATTTAATCACCTGATTTTTGGTCTTTTGTGCGCTGTTCTGTGATGGGTGCACAAGATGGGGTCGTCTCAACTTGAAGGTCTGCCACTGATTCACTGTTTTCTAAAACATAGAAATAATAAAAAAATAGAGTGACAAAAAATGAAATGCAAACACACACGCATTTCCCTGAATGTCATACAATTTTAGTTTTGTTCATTCATATATAATATTGTAATGTTTTATTCAAATAAAATGTACTTAGAATTTGTAGATTTGATCAATTCATTAGTTTAATTAAGGGTTTAATTATGTTTTCATACATAATAAGAAATAAATATTTATAATCAAAGCTCTCTGTGTCTTCAACTCGTATCAAGTGTGATAAACTTTATTTATAAAATTTAACATGAATGTAGTAAATCAAAGTTTCTTCAAATTACCTTCCTTCAATTCAATACTTTTAGTTCCACCGGAGTTTCCCTCATGGATAACAGTGCATTGGTACTGGCCATTTTGGGCTTCGGCTTTATCCACAATCAACATACTTGTCACGGTGATATCTGTCTTTGTTTTTTCATTCCTCTGCTCCACAACATTGTCCGCTGATACATCCGTCCACTTTTCTCCAGCTTTTTTTTTCCATTCAAATTTCACCAAGTCAGGAAACATGTCACTAGCGTGGCATAACATTGCCTGTTTGTCAGCTGTGTCTTTTTTTGATGGAAGGTATCCAGTTAAATTTGGTGCTGTGAGCTTGTCCTTCCCTGGATCTTAAGAGACACACATATAGAAGCACATATTCAGTAATTAACGAGCAACTGATCAAATAAGCAAAAAGAGCAAGATTGGCAAGATAGAAATGATAGAATTTATAGACATTTTTACACTCTTTCCTACCGGTTACAACCAGCCGTGTTCCAGACCCAAATCTTTTGATCCAGTCGCCCACTCAGATTAAGTCTATTACAAATACTTCTGAATAATGAAAAACCTACTGGCTTGGTATAATTGATTTAGACCACTGTTCATGATAGTATACACTATTTTTAAAGGGACAGTTCACACAAATCACATACAAATTACAACTCTGTCATGTCCCTCATGACGTTCAAAATCTATATGACTTTATTCTTCTGTAGAACACAAGAGATATTTTAAAGACTGTGTCAACAGATTTAGTTTTTACAATGAAAGTCAGTGGAGTCCAAAACAACACAAAAACCCTTTTTATATTCACTGCACGCACAAAACAACAGTTTTCATAATATCTTCTTTTGTGTCTAACAGAAGAAAGCCATGCATGATTAGAATTATATCAGTAAATGATGGCAGATTCGTTTTTTTTTTTTTGTTTTTTTTTTGAGTGAACTATGACATATTTTCTGTCATATTTTCTCTAACGAGTTAAGCAGCCCGGAATTTCTATTTCTTCTCTTTGTCTTCAGCTCAGTTACACAATTAATTAACTGTGAAATTAAATTTGCAATGCTTAAAAATCGGCCTGGAATAGCTTAATTATATGAATTTTGACATACCTGTCACATAAAGTCTTGTACCCGAACCGAAGACTTTCTTGTATCCCACAGTCATTTGTTCTTGAACAAAAAGTTACAGCTTGCGTTGACGCTTCTTGTTGTAGAATATCCCTGTACGCTTTATAATGATTGACTAAGAAAGAAAAGAAGAAAAAGAATATTAATCTTGATTTTGGTCACTGAAGTCCTAAACACTTAATTAAATTCAGATTTGAACAAATCCGGCAATAACATTCTGTGCAGTGTTATATCACACTCTTACCAGCAGAGCTACAATGGTCTTTTTACAAGTCTTCCTACATTTACTCACAGCTTCAACAAGCTGGGATTTGACTCGACTGTGGAAACAGTGATCTGTGTGGTCGGTGGGCAAGGGGACCCTCTAAACCTTTAGTAAAAATGTATGAATGAATGAATTTAAGTGAAGGCCTTGTGTCTGCTTATCCGAGTAGCTAAATTGTGTCTATTCATTGAAGGGTACATTTCAACCGCACATTTGTCCTTCACCAGTCAAACTTTTTGTCATTGTCCTTCTTTTCCCAAGTGCTCAGGAACAGCATACCCCTCTACAGTGAATGAAATGATAATTTTTTCAGTGTTTAGCAGATGTTTCTAAATCATAAAAAACTTGTGGCTTGTGGTTTCAGAGTTAATCAGGAAGCCTGCTGGGTTTTTGTATGAGGTGTTAATATTTATAACCACTGTGCCGCCTGAGACCCAGCAGGAACAGTAATACACTGCTGAATGATCGTGTTTCAGTTCAGGTATTTTAAGAGCCAAATTTGATTTTGATTTCCTATCTATTTTAAACTATTCAAAACCAGCATCATTGCTTGTAGATCCCCCTGTAATTTGTGAATATAATATTCTTCTTAAGGTTTGATCCTTTAGCTGGTACCAGTGAATGTAGTCCCTGCAGTCTGAAGGAAAAATACAGTCTATAACAATGGTCTTGTCCACGGCCTTAGTCAATGACATTTTCTGTTGCAGCTTCACATCTCCATCCACTGCAACAAAATAACACACTTGTCACAAAAGCAGTATCTTGCCCTGTAAATAGGATATCATGGCTAATATAAATGTCAAGTTAATGCTTTAACTTTAAAATTAAAATTAAGATTGCAAAAAGAGGAGAAAACTCACCTTTGCATAAAAAATAAATAAGAAACAAAAAACGCAACTGTATTTGAACACTCATGATGCTAGAGAGTGTCTGGGGAGCTTCTGACTTCAGTCTGGCATGAGGGGAGGTCATATGGGAGGTTTATGATATTAGGTTTCCGGGCTTCACCCTAATCTGAGTTTGTTTTATGGTTCATGATTCAGATGTGACAGATTCTACACTTCTGCTTTAGTTCTAATCTATGAACAACATTAATAAAATTTGCATATAAATGTGGTTTTGATGTTTTGGGAAGAGGTCTCTTATGCTCAACAAGGCTGCATTTAATAAAAAAAAAAAACTGTAAAATAAGTAACTTTGAAATATATACTATTTGTTTCCTATTTGAATGTACATATATTATATTTTTCCCCTTATGGCAAAGATACATTTTCAGCAAATAGCCATATTAGAATGATTTCTGAAGCATCACGGGACACTGACGACTGGGGTCGGCTAATGGATGCTAACAATTCCTTGGTTTTGCCATTCGAGATTAAAATAGAAAACTGGTGATGAGGAGGATGAGGAGGACTAGACCTTTGCTAATTCAGGTCTTTTCAGAATTTTTAGAAACGTTTCTTACAGAAATGCATTATCTGTGAGCATTTTAAGACCAAACAATGGCAAGAATGTATTTTAAGATATCTCAGTGTAAGCTTTTTCCAGTTTAGACAGCTCTTAACATTTATTTTAATCTCGGACTGGTCTGAAACCCTGTTCGAGAAACTGCCCCTATATGTGCAAAATCACCAGCAAGGGATGCACATTTTTCAGTGGTGGGCCGTCAGGGCCAGCAAAGCCTTCTCTTATTTTTCTCTTATAGCTAACATATGGGAGGCTGTTTTAGGATGACAGCTTAGCTCATTCAAAAATAATAAACTGAATCTGGTGGCATTGCTTATTTCTGCGTTTGTCAGTCGCATTCAAGTTGTACATTTAGTAATTTCATTAATTCCCTGAATCAAACCTATTGTCTTATTAGCCCCATGCTCTACTGTTTGCGCTAGGTATTTATGTTTATATAAAGTTCAGGGAACGGTTTGTGGTTTCTGATCAAAACAGGAACTCTGCAGTTTTTGTGCAAAGCTTCAGTATTTATATGTACTGTGATGACTGAGTTGTAGTCCCAGCATGCACAGTAATACATCGCTGAATGCTCTTCTTTCAGTTTTGTGATTTTCAAAGCAAAATGATTTGATGCTTTCTTTTCTGATTTGAACCCATCACCAGCATCATTCCCTTTTGTGGATCCATCACTGATGTCAGCAAACAGGATTCTCTTGAGAGTTTCTCCATCTTTCTGCTGATACCAGTGGATGTAGTCCCAGCAGCGTAAACTTGATTGACAGTCTATAATGGCTATCTTGTCCACTGCTTTGGTTAGAGAGATTTTCTGCTGCAGCTCCCTGGCTCCATCCACTATAAATATATCCAGTATGTGTAAGGTAAGTTAATTTTAAAAAAAATATGAACACTAAAATTTTCAAGGTAAAAGGCATTTAAGGTCATAAAATGACCAAACATCAAAACACTCACCTTTACATATAATGGGAATAACCAGCAAAAAGGATAATAGTAGCTGAAGACTCATAATGGCATGTAAGACTAGTAAGCTTCTGACTTTTATCAGGGATGGCGGTGGAATTAATTTCAATGAGCAGCAAACAGGAAGTTGCTTTTCTGTGAAGTTTCCTGTTCTTATGTTATTTTAAGTTTGTATTGAGGCTTACCACATAAATGTGATGCAGGTTCTATGTTTCTTTTAGTTAAAGTCAGTACATTTTTATAACAAAAGCACAGGTACTGCTCAAATGGAGTAAGCCTAGGAAAACTTATATATATATATATATATATATATAGGCCTATATAAAAATAGTTTTACTCAAAAATGTTTAAATGGAACTTAAACACATAAAGACGGCTTTTCTTGTTTTTTGAAAATAAGTATTTTCCCTTTTTTTGTTATTGACCTTAGATAAACGCATATTTCAGAACTACAGTGATATGTGTCATATCATATTGTTTATTCTAACAGATGTCACTGCAGAATATACGAAAAATGTGATATTAAAACCTGACAAGATATGTAGTAAAAAAAAAAGAATTTCATTCTGTGAAAGTTTTAAAAAGACTGGTTAACTTTTCAGGGCAATATGCATGACAGATTGTTCTGTAAATGTAGTGAAAAAGGGTTTGCAGCAAATGTTTTCGAATGTCATAATTGGGGCCTGTGCACTAAAGCTGGGATGACTCTCTTGGAATCGCTCCATTTATTTTATCTTTGAAGGAAATGATGTGTTTTTTGTGCGGGCCTTTCGTTTTTAGATTCACTGTGCTTCCTGAGTCCCAGCATGCACAGTAATACATCGCTGAATGCTCCTTTTTCAGCTTGGTGATTTTCAAAGCAAAATGATTAGACGCTTTCTTTTCTGATTTTATGGATTCAAAACCAACGTCATTTTTTGCGGATCCATCACTGATGTCAGCATACAGAATTCTCTTGAGTGTTTCTCCATCTTTCTGCTGATACCAGTGGATGTAGCTCCAGCAACTTACATGTAACTGACAGTCTATAATGGCTAACTTTTCCTCTGCTTTGGTCAGTGAGATTTTCTGTTGCAGTGCCACGGCTCCATCCACTGCAAAACAACAACGGCACAAGTCACAAATAATTCATAGAAACTATTGACTATTAGCTTAGATGTATAATAGTGATTATTTAAAATACTAGTTTTATAACACAAAATAAGTTATAATGCTGGATAAACACTAAGACGGAGAGAGTTATAAGGCTACACAATAAAATATTCACCTTTGCATATGAACTGAATAAGCAGGAACAACAAAAGCATCAGAGGAGCATTCATGGTGGCAGAACAAGTCTTCTGTGTTTTCTCTGCAACGAAGGTGGATTTAATTTCAGTGAGCAACAAACAGGAAGTTGCAATGCTATTGAGTTTCCTATTCTCATCTAACTGAGTTATAGATGTCAAAGTAGTTTGTGACTCACTAGTGATACAGTTTTGATACACAACGTTTCAAGTGTTGCATAATCCATAAAAACCCCAGACACTCATTTATTTATTTGTTTGTTTGTTTGTGGCCTTTCTCTTTATACATCCCAATCAAAGCAATAAATAAGTACATCAAAATGTTAGCATTGGCAAGGCCTGCATTTTTTTTCTTAAGTTTTTCTATCATTCTACCTTTTTGGTTTTGCTATCTGCAATCTTATTTGTTTTATTTGCAACAAACCGCATTTATTGAGCTGTTTTTCTCAGAGAGTATCTGTCAGACAGTCGGCGGTTTATAATAGTTAGATTTTGGTACAGTTCCTTTTGTGGCACAACAGTCTCTCGTGGTTTATGTAAAAGATGTCAGAGCGCTCTCTCACTGTGGTTGCCATCCCAGCACGCACAGTAAAACACCCCATCATGTTCGTCCTTCGTTTCTTTGAGTTTTATGTCATATGAATTTCCATTTTTTTCAGAGGTAATGTCACTTGCCTCATATGTAGCAATCCCAGAATGGCTCATATACAGCAGTCTTTTAAATGTATCTTGATCTTTTTTATGGTACCAGTGGACATAATTACCAGTGCCTAAGCCTGTTACCTCACATTTAATGGACACAGATTTTCCTTTTTGTTTCACCAAGACCTTTTGTGGTTGTTTTAAGCTTAAACTTTCCACGCCTATGATAAAATAAATAGAAAATCTGTTATTTTAACTAATTATTCATAGTTGGTTTGATAAAGTATTAATCTATTTTAATGTATTTAACTGCCTTTAAAAGTTTACTTACCATGGATCATCATGAGAACAACAGTACACAAGTTTATGAGCATTGTTTGTTTGGTTATGTGAGATGATATATGGTTTCCTGCACACTTCTTAACACTATTTTGCAAAAATCATTACAGAAAATCATTCAGTTACACTTCGCTGATGTCATTTCCTGAGGTGGAGCTCTAATTATACTTGCTTTCTGAATTATACAATTTGCACAGCACTTAGGATGAAGTATTTAAAAAACTCTACATTTCTACCACACCTGACTATTATTGATATGTCATCTGAATTCTCTTCTTTTTTTTTTTTTTGTAAGTATTATAGCAAAATGCAATTGATTCTAAGTCATTTATTAACTTGCATACAGCCTTATAACTGTAATCCTCTTTGCAGCTCAATAGCACCATCCACTGTTTGAGATCTGCATGTTAAACAAGTAACTAATATCATAAATATAGCAGATTATTTAAAAGTGCTGCATGTTGGACTAGTGGAGGTGAAAATTGGGGTTTTATACACATGAAAAATCAGCTCTATAATAGATGTCAATTTATATTCAGAAGAATGAAATCTAAAAAAACATTCTCAATAACTTCAGAATAATGTACAGTATGAATGTGGTGAGTGTGAATGTTCTTACTGTGGGTGTTTAAGTCCCTGTACGTGCAGAAGTAAATGGCAGCATGAATTGGTATTGGTTTGCTTATCATCAGTAAAGCTGGGAACTGTACTGATATACAGGAGTCTTGATGGCGCTTCACCCTCTTTATTTTGGTACCAATGGATATAATCCAAAATTGCAAACCGGTCACTATGCAGGGGAGAATTGAAGTTTTGCACACCGCTTTGACCAAAATCTGTTGACCTTGTTGCAAAGTCACTCCATAAACAGCTGCTATGATTAAACCAAGCAAAAATATATTTATTAAAAGGTGAATTTCAAAGACTTGTTTTCAAATGGCACCTAACTAGCACCTCTGAGAGGAGGACAGTATAAATGAATGCAAACATTATTCATAGTGGAAAAAAGACATTTGGAGTAATTAACAGTTTTACCCTTTTTATAGCCACTTATGTCAATCAAATACTGTTGCTGATGTCATTTCCTGAGGTGAAGCGTATAATATGATTTGCAGATATTTCATTTGAAAAATTTATACAAGCAATCAAACAACATTTTCACACTTTTTGAACAGAGTTGAATAAATATATTCAAGTGTTTATTTATTTCTTCAAATACCATGTGTTTCTTTCAAGCATGCACTAACACCTTATACAAATAGGATTGAAAAAACTATAAGCCTATAAGCCAGCATTTTAGACATTTTCAAGTATTGTAGAATGGCTCCTTCATATAGCCAACAAAAAGGAAATAACATTTTAATTATAATAAAAATCTGCATACGCTGTAAAAAGATTTGCTGTAATTATGCAGCTGGATGCCAGTAACTTACTGTAAATGTTTATTTATCAAATTTATTGGCAACAGTTTGTTTAAAGATAAATGAACATTAAACATTTACAGAATAAAACTATTAAAAATAGCCTCATGCAAAGCATTCAGGGAACCAGAAATCCTCATCAATCCTTTTCTGATAGCCTATTGGTTGCCAGAAATGCTTTGCTTGAGGCTGTTATTTTATTTAAACAAACTGTTGCCCGCAATAACATAAATGTAAATCTACAGTAAGTTACTAATACTGTAATTTCTACAGGAATTTTATACAGTGTATGGCATATAAAGATGATAGCTGCACTGTTTTATTAACAGTAAAAAGCGTAGGCCTGATACAGTATCTAGTAAATTTTAGAGTTCTGCTGAGACACAATACACATTTTACACATTTAATAGCCTATTTAACATGTTTTAATAAAATATTGACAAACAGCAACATCACAATTAAAAGATGTCGAGTGTCTCTCCTGTTGTCGTTACAGCAACAGCTTTGAAGGTGAAAGCAGGTTTTTGTAATGATTTCCTCTCACAGCTAACACTGTGTTGTCTCCACTCCAGTGCACGCAGTAATACGAGCCAGCATCGCTGAACTCCAGTGTTGAGATAGTGAGCGTCACTACTTCACCCACTACCGATCCAGAATATCTACTGGGGACACCGGGATCGTTTTTGGCAGTTTTCGATCCAGTTTCAAAATACATTAATCTTTGAAAAGTTTGATCTTTGAGTCGGTACCAATGGAGAGCAGTGGTCTGAAGGGTCGAGGAATCCACTTTGCATTGGATTCGAGCAGTTCTACTCTTTGGCTTAGTCATCAAGGACAAAGGATGGACAGGCTGTCCATTTAAACAATCTAAAACCATAAGACAAACCAATAAAATGCACTAACAGTAATCACCACAACATAGTCAAGTAGACCAACACACACAAACACAGTCAACATTTGAAGTGGATATATATAGGCCTATTCAAAGCTAAAAAAATTATGATGTTTTATTAATAATTTATTTATTTAATGATAACGGAGTACTAAAATCTCACCTATTAAGACTACTAACAAGCCAAAAGTTATGATTCCAGACAGTGCCATGTCTACATCTGTTGTGCGGGAGTCTGAAGAGTTGTGAACGACATCAGCCAATCACGAGGTGATGATAATGGCCTTGTGGTTTCCTCTTTGCCCATATCTTGTCATCATCATTATCACAAGAAGGTTTTTTACACAAGCTAAAACAGTTTGTCTAATTCATGGGTGCATGGGAAACAACATTCATTTAACGTGTAATTTTACAGCACAATTTAACCCTGATTAAAACCCTCTGAGTAGATGCAAAGGGCTCTTCCGCAGTGGCATGGATTCAAATAATGTTAAACATGAAGATATTTTAAGTTAAATATTGTTTCGAAAAATGTTCTTTTTTGTAATATAAATGGAAAAATCTATTTATGCGATTCTTTATTAACACATTTACTTAAATGCTAGTATCCAGCCATCCTTTACATCTTAAGTTAAATAAGAACTTTAACAGAAAATGAGAATTTAAGTTAACTTTTTTCATTGGTTTATGTACAGGATGTGAGCACATCTTCTCACTGTGGCGGCTGCTTGTGTCCCAGTAGGCGCAGAAATAAACTGCAGCGTGAGTCTCCAGAGTGTTGCTCAGTTTTAGATCATAAAGCTTTGTTTTGTCCACGGTGAAGTCATTTGCTTGCTGGTTGTTGCTATCACGAGTGACATCACCACCTGAACTGATATAGAGTAGCCTCGATGGGGCTTCACCATCTTTTACTTGGTACCAGTGGATATAGGTCGAACCAGTCACTTTGCAGGGCAGATACACAGTTTTGCCCTTTCCCTTAATCAGAACCTTTGAACCTTGATCCAAAGTCACTCCCAGAACTGCTGCTTTGATTAAACAAAGCTCAATACAGTATAAATTCAATACATTTCAATATTTTTTAACCTTATAAATGACACTTACCTGGCATCTCTAAGAGAAGAACAATATAAATGTATAAAAACATCATTTATGTAGTGATTTTTTCTGCTTGGTGTAATGCTTTCTTTTAGGTTTCGTACTGCTTTTGTATGAACTGCAAAAATGGGGTGCTGATGTCATTTCCTAAAGAAACTATTTTGCATGAGCAAATGGTTGAGAATTGAATTACAAATTACTTTAAAGTATAGCAATATAAAACAGTGAGTTTCTTATATTATCCTCATATATAAGATATTTGTGTATTTTCAGAAAGATGCACCATTTTCTTTAAATATGATTATGTGAATGATGCTCAAGGTTATTTTAATGAATAAAAACTAAAATTTTCATTTATAAAATGTTTTCTGTAAAATGTGATAATTTAATTCTTAATGTGAGACGTTTTTAGTGCTTTTTAGTGCCACTAAATTGCATTTACTATAATCAAATGTATGCTTTATGAATGTATTAACCTATTTTATTTGATCTATTTAACCGGCTTAAAGTTTAGCATGGATCATTATGAGAACAACAGTATCAACTTTGTTCATTCGGTTATGTAAGATGATATATAATTAAGTTTCCTGTACACCTCTTAACTATTTAGCAAAACTCATTGCAGAACTTTGTTCTACCCTGATGTCATTTCCTGAGGAGGAGCTCTGATAAACGCTCTTTTAATATGTGGTTTGATTTGTTCAGCAGCCAGAATGATTAATTTTTAAAAACAGATGTGTTTACACATGACTGATATGTCTCACTGGGATTGTCTTAAATAAAATGTAGTACAATGTACCTTATTAGAAGTCATTTAAGTTGGATAGAGCCTTAATACTGGGGGAAGAAATCTTCTTTTGCAGCTCAATAGCACCATCCATTGTTGGAAATCTGCATGTTACACAAGCAAGTGTTCATATATCACAAACCTTAAAGATTATTTTAAAAGCAATTGCAGAAAAAATTTAGCATCCCTGCTGTGTTGCTCTTCAGGATGTGGTGGTGGAAATTGGGTTAATATACACATGAAAACCAGCTTTATATATGTCACCTTAAGTTAATGTACAGTATGTGTGTGAATGTTCTCAGTGTGGTTGTTTGAGTCCCAGTAGGTTTTGAAGCTGTGTTCTGTCCACGGTGAAGTCATTTGCTTGTTGATTGTTGGTATCACGAATAAAGCTACCAGCTGAGCTGATATACAGGAGTCTCGATGGAGCTTCACCCTCTCTTTTTTGATACCAATGGATGTAATTCCAAGATTGTAAACCGGTCACTGTGCAGGGGAGATATGAAGTTTTGCCCACTGCATTGACCAAAATCTGTTGACTTTGTTCCAAAGTCACTCCATAAACAGCTGGTACGATTGAAAAAAAAACAACAGTTTTTTGTATTTGTTAAAGAAAAAATTCAAAGGCTGAATTTAAAATATACTTTACCTACCTAAAATCTCTGAGAGGAGGACAATATATATGTATGCAAACATCATTCATCTAGCTAAGAAAGAGGTTTGGAGTAAGCCTGTTCTACTGTTGTACACACCTGAACCTTGGAAGACATTCAGATACAGTTTGCTGATGTCATTTCCTGAGATGGAAGTTTCAGCGCTTAATATGTCTTTCCTATTCCACTCTTTTAATGATCATATTTTAAAATTAGGCCCTTTTTTATCAGTCTAAATTGATTTGATTGATTTGAACTTTACAGTTGGATAAAAAACTGGTTTTAAGGAAACGCCTCATAATTGGTCCCTTTGTCATGTTTTCTAAAAATCATTATGATTTTACCGCAATACCATTTCCATCACATATGTACACTGTAAAAATGGCCAGGAATGTATGGCATTAAAGAATATTATCTTACAATACATTATTAAAGTCAGTAGTTTTTTGTATTTATTAATGCACAATGGCTAATTTTCTTACAAATTATAGTGAATAAACAGCAGATTGATGCTAACATAACAGTAATTTACTGCTCTTGTTTTACCTTGAATTCCCATTATAAAGTTGTCTTTAAGTGTGCCACTGTTAGATGTTTGCTATAATTGTTTTTGAAGTCACCATAATGGTGATTATTATTATTTGCTTGGGATCTTGGACCATGTATATTCATATTTCATATTCATATATTTCCATGTCAGAAGTGTAACAAATGAAAATATTTGTCAAAATGATGACAGAATAAGGTAATTACCAGACTTTACGTTAATGAAACTGTTCATGGACATGAAGATTTTATTTCAAAATTATTTATGAACATTAATCAGTAACTTATTTTGTATTCAACTGTTTGTGGATGGGTCTTTCACAATAGTGAAGCAACTGCTGAGATTGGTCTATTTGAACAAAAACAACACAACAAGCCAACAGTACAAAAATAAAAATGCAAACTGCTAAAAGTGAGCCAAAGGCTAGTTTAACTGCACAAATAAAACTAACAAAAGAATTGGAGGAAAAATGTTTGGCTGTAGAAACACAGTGTGCTGTTTATTTCTGTAAGTGCACTGAGATACAAGAGACGTCTCACTGTGCAATTATTTTGAAAGTAATGCAATTATACTGTAATTTTGCCCTAAATGTTTTAACAGTCTTATGTTTGATAACATTTTGAGTGTTTTTGTTTGTTTGTTTTATTGAAATGGACATGAATAAAATGGCTTACTGTTTTGGCTGAAAGATTAAGTGAATTAGCTTGCTTTTCATTATTATTTTTTTTCTCTTTACAGTGAGTATTTTTACTGACACTTTTAACTTTTTTGTAACCAAGTCCAAAAATTTTCCCCAAAAAATACATTCTTTTAATAGCCAAAGAGACTTTTAATCCTTTGTCAACAGATCTAGCAAATATTGTTTTCATTTAACGTAAGCTATTTATACATTTATAACCAAAAGCAAGACCACAATTATCTAACGTCTCCTCCTGGCTGCTGTTCCAAATAAAAGCGCTTTGAAGGTGAAAGCAGGTTTTTGTAATGATTTCCTCTCACAGCTAACACTGTGTTGTCTCCGCTCCAGAGCGCGCAGTAATACGTGCCCTCATCGCTGGGATCCGGTCTTGGGATTGTTAGTGTCAGTGTCACTGGCTCACCATCTTTCACCGATCCAGATATTTTACCGGGAGCACTGGGGTCTTTTTTAGATGTTTTCGAGCCAGCTTCGAAATACATTAATCTTTGGAAAGCTTGATCGTTGAGTTTGTACCAGTGGAGAGCATTGGACTTAAATGTCGCTGAATCCACTTGACATTTGATTAGAGCAACTTTAGTCTTTGTCCTAATCATCAGACGATCAGGGTGCGTAATTTGTCCATTTATACAATCTAAAAACATTACAGAAACAATTGAATGCGCTGAGTGTGTAGCCCTACAATGAAGCACTAACATTTTGCCATTACATTGATTCAGCTAACTCAGAACCCAAAAGCTCACAAAAGTTGCTCCGGCCTGAGGTAACGTTAACCAGTTGTACGCTGCTTGAGTACGTACGTTTAGCACAAGTAGGTCTATATGCACCAAAATGTTGTTTAAAATGTTTTCAAGGTATCTCACAAGTTGCGTGCGCGAGACGAACAAGAGAAAAACTGAAAACAGCCTGCCGCGAAACCAGTGGAATTGAAATACCTTTTTAAAAGTGAAAAATCTCTGAAAAATAGTGAGTAATTTTGATTGAGAAATGTTAATAATTATAACAGAATACTAATATCTCACCTATTAAGACTACTAGCAACCCAAATGTTCTGATTCCAGTCAGTGCCATGTCTACATCTGTCCTCCAGGAGTCTGAAGAGTTATGAAGGACATCAGACAGTCACGAGGTGATGATAGGATGGCCTTGTGGTTTCCTTTTTGCTCATATCTCGTTGTTTATTTTTTACACAAGCTAAAACAATCTATGATGGGTGATGGGATTCAGCACTCATGTAACACGTGCTATTTTAAAGTGCAATTAGGTTATGATTAAAACCTTCTTAAGAGCAGATATTAATGCTCTGTGGATTCAAATATAGTAAACAGGTCAATATGTTTTGAGTAATATTCTGACCAATAACATTCAATAATGGCACTATGAAACAATTAAGTAGAAATATAAAGTGCTTTTCTCAATTTGTATGTATTTAATAAGTGCTATCGGTCACAAAGCTTTATTTTTAATAGCCTATTGTAAAATCTGTTTAGGCCTACATTCATTCAAAGGTTAAAATAGATCAAAGTACATCTGTTGAGATGCACACAACATATATGGGATCCATTTGACATTCCATATTGACAAATAACAGTGTAATAAATATTTTATTTATTAGTTTATGTACAGGATGTGAGCACATCTTCTCACTGTGGTTGCTTGTGTCCCAGTAGGCACAGAAGTAAACTGCAGCATGAGTCTCCAGAGTGTTGCTCAGTTTTAGATCATAAAGCTTAGTTTTGTCCACGGTAAAGTCATTTGCTTGGCTGTTGGTATCACGAGCGACGTCACCACCTTTACTGATATAGAGTAGTCTTAATGGGGCTTCACCATCTTTTATTTGGTACCAATGGATATAATTCCAATCCTGCAAATCGGTCACTTTGCAGGGCAGATACACAGTTTTGCCCTTTGCTTTAACCAAAACCTTTTGACCTTGATCCAAACGCACACCCAGAACTGCTGCTTTAATGAAACAAAAGTAAACTTCAGTACATTTAAATCAGTTTTAATTTAGCACCATAGTACTATAAATGTCACTCACCTGGCATCTCTAAGAGGAGGACAATATAAATGTGTAAAAACATTATTTATCTGAGAAAAAAAGGTTACAGTTGGTGTAATGCTGTCTTTCAGGTTTCATACTGCTTTTGTATGTTCTTCAAAAATAGGGTGCTGATGTCATTTCCTGAAGTGTAGTTACCTTGGAAATAATTTTCAAAGGAATTTTACATGAACTGAATTATAAATTGCATATATAGCAACATAAGAGATTCACCTTTCTTTTAATTTATGTGAATTATGTCAATGGTTATTTTAATTAATTCATCTCTTATAGTGAGGTTGACATAAATGCATAGGGAGAACAAAACAGCTAAAAAAACAAACAAACAAAACACAAATATGAAATAAATCCTTAAAACTGACGGGTCAGTTTTTGTTGGACAGGCTAGTATTATTAACCATGAGTATAATGTGATTACAGCGAGAATCCTTTTTTAATTATCTTTGTTTTTATAAAGTTATTTTATAAAATGTTTTCTGAATTTTACGACCGCCCTAGTTCTTGATTGAGCATCATTCATTTGGTGAAGATGATAAAGTTTCCTATACACTTCTTCACACCGTTTTGTAAAAATCCTTAGAAAATTGTTCAGTTACACGCATCAGTTTGCTGATGTCATCAGGTGGAGCTCTGATAAATAGCAGTGGTTTTTAAGTTTTGTTTTTTGTCATGTGAAACAGATGCATTTACACCTGACTGATGTATGTGGGATCTGTATGTTAAACAAACAACTGTTAAAATATCACCAATAAGCTCTTCAGGGTGCATGATGGACTTTTTGGAAATAGGGTTTATGAAAAAACAGTTCTACGAATAGATGTCACATTTATATTTAGAAGAGTAATATCTAATGCATGTTGTCTAATCACAATATTCTTAATGTACAGTACAGTATGTATGTGAATGATTTCATTGTGGTTGTTTGAGTCGCAAGGTGCAGAAGTAAACAGCGCCATGAATACTTTTTGTGTTGCTCAGTTGCATATTGGTAGAACTTTCAGAATCAGAAGAGCTTTATTACCCAGTATGTTTTTGTTGATTGTGGAGGCAGTGAGGCTATATCTCCTGAATGTATTATAACATGAAAAATGAATGAATAAATGAATTGTGAATAAATAAACAAATTGTCAACATTGTTAATATAATTAAGATTAAAAGTATAAAAGGATTAAGATGAAAATGATTTCAAATTACAATTAAGATCTGGAACTGTGGTCTGTAAAAGAAAAAGAATATCTATAAAAATTAGAATTGAGATATAACAAAGTAATATCATGTGTTGAAACAAAATCACATTTTAATTAGCCAAAGAGAGAAAGATGTTAACAGTCACTGTGGTATAGCAATCATTGTGTTTAGGGGTCTTCTACACTATTATAACATTTAGAAAATCACAATAAATATATGTCTAATGTCTCCTCCTGGCTGCTGTTCCAAATAAAAGCGCTTTGAAGGTGAAAGCAGGTTTTTGTAATGATTTCCTCTCACAG
>JAUCMU010000042.1:11916357-11930123 GCA_032275025.1 Enteromius treurensis
GGCGAGTTCCCATATGTAACGTCTCCGTTCCCTCCTTCAGGGAACGTGGGTTACGATAGTAACCTAGACGTTTTCTCAAATTGACTGACCATTTCAGCAAAAACATTATTTGAAATATGTCCATTTAGATTTAGTCGACTATTTGTAAAAGTAATACAGACACTTTTTGATAAGATTTATTTTTTTTCCCCCCAAAACTGACTAAATATTTAAAGAGCCAAAAGAGCCGTTCTAAGGTAATTAAGTGCACGGTAATTTGTTAGTTGAATGTGCAAGGCTTCCGGTTTCAGCCGTGCCGCTTGATGTTGCAAATTGTGTTATATTATTGTGTCATTTATAATCGTAATCAGAATGGTTTACCATTTTCTGCATTTTATAGTGTTTTAGTTACACTTACCCTACTAAATTTGTCTTGCATAGTAAAACATGGAACCATATATGACTGCATGTTTATTTGGCGAGTAGTCCCTGCTAAAAAAAACAATAGAAGCCCAATAGAAAACATAGAAATTCTAATGGCTAATTAGCCTAATTAGCTTCCTCCAGTACAACCATTACAAAATTTCTTTTTGTTGTGTGTTTTGGGCACTTTTCCAATGGGATTTAAAGTCCCACCAATAGAATCCATCAAATACAAGCAGACAACATTATATTTTCCATTAAAACCAATACAATTCCCATTATAACCATTAAATCCATTACATTTTCTATTGTGTTTTGGGCAGGGTTCTTATTAGCAGAATGTGCAATCAGCAAGCAATTAAAAATGTATGACTTTATATTTTTCTTAAATTGTGTTTGCTTACCCTAAAAAGGTATCCAGGAGGCATTTCAGAGGACATGTCTTTGGTTGTCTGGCATTCTGTGATCACCCCATTGTCACTGGTTGATATTGGAGATGTGATATCACAATCACGGTCATCATCACCCTCATTACTAGACGCAGGCTCAATAACAACAGAAGGGATAGGCATCTTTTCCTGAGATAAGGCAAAGAATCAGCATCACTCAACATGCAACACAAGCTGCAGAAACCTAAAGGTAAGGTACGCAAGTGTACATTTGATAAGTAGCTTGACACAACTGCATAATACACACGAAACAGACCACACATACATAATACATACTAAAAAAATATAATTAAAAAAAACAACAAAAAAGAAAGATGGGTAACGCTTTACAATAAGGTTTCAATTGTTAACTACAGTACATTAGACAACATTAACTAAATGTAAACCGCACTTGTACAGCATTAACTTTGATATTTACTAATACATTTTTTAAAACCAAAAGCTGTATCTGTTGACATTAGTCAATGTTTTGTGAACAAACCATAAACAATCGTATTTTTGGTGCCTAACATTAACCCCTTCTAAATGACATTTCACGCATTAAGTCACAAAATAAAAACCCAGCAAAACCGTTTGTTTTTTTAAAGCACGTTGATTCAATTCTAAGTATTAGAGAGTTTTAAAGTACAGTCCAGAATGGTTACATAAAGAAACCAGAGTCTTGCATACCAAAGTGGCCTGCATACCAAAGTGCAGAATCACGTGTGAATATCTACCTCTTCTTTCCCATTGTTCGCAGCACCCTCCTTACTGGTTTCATCCCCTGGTTGGGGCTCAACATTATCAGGAGCATCTCCTGGTTTGGGCTCAATATTATCAGGAACTTCTCCTGGTTTGTTGTCAACTTTATCTGGTTCCTCTGTTGGTGTGGGCTCAACATTATCTGGTTCATCTCCTGGTTTGGCTTCTAGTGAACTGGCCTCTTCCTCTGGTTTAGCATCTACAGTCTGGAAGAGGTGCTCAGGAGTGAGAGCCAGTGTTTGAACACTCAACACAAGCCAATCATGTGGATGGATTGGTTTACAGCACCACGGAGGGGAGCACTCAGAGTGTCACAATGAGGGGTGCAGGGACCAGTTTAACTCCTGAAGTTAAAACTGTCCCTGATGTGGAATGGCAAGTCAGTTCTCAAAAAAACAGACTTGAGTACTTGAGTACAAGTACTTTGGTTAGGGTAAACGTGCAACAGACGGCATGAAGGAACAGGGGTCATGATTCACTGCCTACTGGATGAAGCAGTATGGGTGACAATTACTCAGATCATAGTGACTGTATGATCTCAATATACATATGAAGAAGTCGTCAAATGTTCAACCACCATCCCAAAATAACTTTAAAAATGGAACTGATTTTTGACCGGTCAGCGAGTATATAAATAAATAAACCCATTAAGAAACTGCTGAATAGAGATACAAGTAAACATAGATGCATAGATTATCCCTACACCTGAACATTTATGCTCCACTTGCTTTGTCACTTAAGGAGCTTAAAATAAGAGAATGTTAAATTACTGCCCGTTATGGTGATGTAAGAATGGAGTCACCATGGAAACCAAAAATGGTGATTAGAGGGGTAATAATAGTCATCAGTTAAGTCCCTATTTAAAGGTTCAGTAAGCAAGGAAATTGTCTGGTTATAACATCATCTCTGTTCAATGGGCTTTAGTGTATGCAACCTTACGTGGATCAAAACAGAAAAGACCAGGGAATAAAACATGAAATGAAACTTGAAAAGTCTGAAGGTTACAATCAGAAATAGCAGAAACTGTGTCAGCATTAGACCTCTAATTAGCTCTGGATCTAAAAACAAAGTTTTGTGATTGAAACGTGAAAAGTATATAATATCAGAGCTGGATGGCATTTGTTGTTGTGCTGCCAAGTGTTGCAACTGCTCATTGTACCCTCAAAAACGTAAAATAATACAAACCCAAACGAAAAGATGGGTTACAGGCTTTGATTAATGCCACAGTCTCCATCCATCAACACATACTGTTAAAAAAGCATTCTGCAAGGCTAAATGAGGAAATGTGTGTGGCTACCATCCTATCCCAGTGCATCAGTTTGGTAACCACACCATATTTCAATATGAAGCCAGATGATGATTTAATATCATACTGAGAGTCTATATAATATCTAAATGTTATATAATATTCCATGTTACAAGGTATTCTACAACACTCAATAAGAATGTGAATTAAAAGGGAACCCAACTTGGTAGTCGGAAAATATCTGACAATACCAGATTTTGAATAAAACATGTGTTTTCATATGGCTTCATGATGATACAAAACAATTAGCAAAAATAAATATATACATAAATAAATAAAAATACAGTAAATATTAAGCAATGTTGAAATAATAGCATGAACACATTTTGATCTGTTAAAACTTAAATAGTTACCGGAGTCTCTTCAATGGGAGACTCTTTATCCTCAAAAGTGTCCTACACACAAAGAAATGTGATTGTCAGCGTATTTACACATTCATTTATTCTAATAATAATGACACATACTGCAATAATTAGTCAACAAATCTGTCTCTGGTCATGTCAGTATCTGGCTTCCCTTCATAACCGTTACTACTCATCTGTATCAGAGCCTGGATGCTTAGAAACATCTCTGATACTGTTGAACCAGTAAAAACGTGTTTAAAAGCCTAAAAATGAAGCTAATAATAAAAAAGCTGTATTCCTAATTTCATAATTGGCAGGCAGTGAAATGATTAAATTATAGAAGTGAAATTACCAGAGCCTCCTCTGTAGGTGACTGCTGTGTTTCTTGGATGGAAGCAGATTCCTACATGCAAATACAAAAACATTCATGCTATCTCCAATTTCTGTTATACTTCCAAATAACACCACCTGTTTTCCTATCATGCATCTTGCATCTCATACATAATTCATTTGGGCACATTGCAGGCTGTTTCTACAGAGAAAATGGATTTGTTACAGTAGATACAGTACCTAATCAAGAACTATTTTGGACAGATGAGTCTTCTCTTATGCAATTTATTAGACGTAAGTTATAGTTACCGGGGCTTCTTCACCGGGTTGCTCCTTTTCTATGTCCTCAACTGGAGGCTAAAAAATGGTTGAGACTTTTTCATCAACAATACAATCTTATTTTAAGATCCCCCACATATCTATGCTTCTGACATTCTATTATTGCTAATGCAAAAATAAAAACAACACTTAAAACTGATCCCAAAAACACGTGTAAATAAAAAAGAAATAAAAAAGGGATAATAATTAGTATGCCATTTTAACACATTCAACATTTACCTCCACAAAAATAATTTACAAAAGAAAAGAAAAAAAACAGAACTTGCACCAGTAGTGTATGCATTTTTGTGTTATGGAAAGATTTACATGTCAACAATACATTTATGCATATAAAACAACTACATTTATGTGACACTTAGATCAATAATAATAAAACAAGTTAAACAAATCAAATATATTTTAAATAGAACTTATGGGTCCAAAAATATATGGGTTTATTAAAATACTACAGGCAAAATGGGCAACATGCAGGCACTGTGTTTTGAATTATTTTTTAGAGGTACTGTACATACCTCAGCCTGCTCAGCTGCTTCAGTCTCAGCAGACACTGGAGACTCCACAGTGGTCTTTATAAACAAGAGTACAAAGATATGATCAATGGCTACGGCTCATTTCTGATCAGTGTGATGTGAGGGTAGCCAAAAACATAACATGATGATCATATCATGGCAGCAAGGGCAGTAATAAAGTCTTACGCACTGATGGAGAATGATTATGATGAAAAATTCTAAAAATATGGATACTGATGAAAAAGATCAAAATAATACCAACAGACTGATGTTTATTAGGATAACGATCAGGACAACTATGATGAGGATGAAGATGAGTATTATCACAATAATGATGGAAAGCACTGATGTAAAAATGTTGTTGATGATGATGATGATGGTGATGATGATGACTCTTTGTCACTCACTGTGGCCATCTCTGCAGGGGGGCTCGAAGCCGTGATCTCTTCTGGTTGTGTGTCTGAAGGGGGAGTGGTGACAGGACCCTCCCCACCCTCAGGAACTGAGGCTGGGGCTGCTTCACCTTCTCCTTCAGCTATATCCCCCTCTGGGGCCTCAGCCTCAGACTTTATATACATTTATAAGACAACATTCAGAAAGCCCGTCCAATGACACCTTCACTACTTGACCAGTATAAAAACCATGAGTTTAAAACTACTTTGAATTATCTATACTTTGCAACAGTAGTTATACAGTCAGAACAGTGGGAATTTGAGGCACGACAATCATGGGAGAGCATAAAAACATTTTTTTCTATAAAGGGGGGGAAAATAAAAAGAGGAAAAACAGCTGATTACAAAGAAACATTCATGGAAATAAATAAATGCCCATTCCCACTTTTTAAGGATGATTTTTTTTTCAAGGATAGTATGTAGCATTAGTGCAAATCTTTACTACCAAAATACTGTCAACTCACCATCTTATCAAAGTCAGCTGCAAATGTTGGGACTGTTGCATTCTAAAAACGTAACAGAGAATAAAAAAATAGAGTTACGCGAATCAAATTTACTTTGTATGAAACCAAAAACAATCAGCTAGGTTAGACTGAAAATTATTTTCTTCAAAGTAATTCCTGTGAAAAATGGTTAAATGGATCATTTAGGAGAGGCGAATTAGTAGGGACCATTATAGCGTTCGATATAAAACAGCATTAGGTATATTAAAGCTAGGCCACAGTTATTTTTAACAGCGTTTCTGGTTTCTGCATATTCATTGTAAAATTAGTCACTTACAAAAATAATTTTATTTGTAACATTATCAGGAATAATTTAGAAGCTCTAAACATTGCTAAAACACTATAATGCTAGCACAATCACTTTGGACAATGTGGCTGTTGTGTTTGGCCACTTTAACAGTAGTTCATAATGACATCATGAAATCTCTTTAAATCTACTCAAAGGTTAGATTAAACGTAACATTTCTCCGTTCCTATTTACCTTAGAAAATCCGTTAAAAGCCTTGTTGGACACCTAAACCGAATTAAATGAGTAATTAGCATGTTTAACCTCAAAGACATGTATTGTAATTGCACAAACCTAGAGGACTGTAAATTCTACTTGAATTTAGCAAAACCAACAAACTATGAAAGCAGGCAAAGGAGAGAGAGGAGAACAGGTCTTGGGACTGTGGACTGTGGGAGGGGTTCCAGGGTCCAAAGGGTTTTGTAGCAGGAAAATAGTATTTCATCTGCAGGCAGGAAAGGAGGGGAGTATTCTTGCTGTAGTCTACTCTACACTAAGCTAAGCAGAGTGGGAGGAAGTCAGGTACCTCTTCCAGCTCTGTATCTATTTCTTGGTATAACTTTCCATATCTCCGGTTTGCAACTTCGTCTTCAGACAGGTCTGAGTTCTCTGGCTCTTTATGAATGACCTGGTCCTCTGCAATGGTACTTTTAGGATTAGAGGTGTCTTGTTGCCCAGGGAAGGAGGTAAAGGGGTCTTGAGATGCAACAGCCTCACCTGGCCAGCCTGCTGTAAAGTTTCCTTGGCCATCAGAAGAGAAGAAGCCACTGCTATCACTCACCTCCTGCCAGGAGCCTTTACTGGAGTTCTCAGAGTCTGCAGCTGGTGCAGGAAAAGCTGCCCACGGGGCAAACCCATTGGCATGTCCAGTTTTGTCATCAAAGACATCAGAGTCTTTTTCTTCTCCACCCGTCTCCTTTGTCCCAGTGGATTCCCAAACCCCTGCCCACCCCTGGCTGTTCTCACTGGTAAATGGGTCCCCACTGCTTTCATTGGCAAATGGGTCAGATGTGACCTCAGTAGCAAAGGGGTCTGATGTTAATTCAGTGGCAAAGGGGTCCGCTGCCCACTGTCCTTCGCCTCCTGGCTGGGTCTCTGCAAACGGATCGGACTGAAACTCACATTTTGGACTTTCCATTGGCAACTCTTCAGTACCAAAAAGACTGCTGCCTGTAGTAGCAAAGGGATCACTCCCAGAAAAGCCACTGGGATCTTGGGCCGAGTTGGCAAATGGATCGTTTCCATTCCCAAATGGGTCATCCCCTGTTTCTGCAAAAAGATCATCCCCTGTACCAAATGGATCATTAGCTTCAGTGTCAAATGGGTCTGAACTTGGAGTATTTTCAAGAACATTATGAGGTGTATTTGCTCCTGCATTGGCTGGGTCTGAAAACGGCTCATCCAAGCTTTCATTTTCAGGCTCTGAGACACATGGTGTTGCTTCAGGCTGATCCCAGTTGGCTGCAAATGCATCGCTGCCAAACCCAGAGTTGGCAGGGGTAATCTGCTCGGGGACACCATCAGCCGTGCCCCAGTCTGCAAAGCACTCTTGGGCCACAGTGCCTTGTTCTGGTGCCACAACTGGATTCTCATTCTCGGCACATTCAAGCTCGTCATCTGCACTCACCCACCCACCATTTTGGCCCTGGACATCGCCCCATTCTTCAGCAGTCTCGTACTCTGACCCGGATCCATCTAAATCAATCTGGCTAGACAGGCCCCATCTGGAACTATCTCCCCCTATGCCCTCCGTGGCATCCTGAATCTCCTGACCAAACTCATTGGTAAATATGATTCCAGGCATTGGTTGCAAGCCCACTGTCTCCTCTGTATCTCTCTCCTCTGACCCGCAACTTGCCTTTTCTTCTTCCCATTCCACTTGATTTTTAGCCCAGTCTGTCTGACCCTCCTCTACACTCTCTTTCCCCTGTCCTGGATGCTGTTCCTTGGCCTTGTCACCCCCCACAGCACAGGGATCACAGTCTGGGTTTGGCTCAGGATAGTTTTCCGGACTCCAGGCTCTAACCTCATCTGTGGCCGCCTCTCCTTGAGGCTGTGATGCTGCCTCTGTAGGCCAAGCTTCAGCAGGTGGCCATCCCTGCCCATCCACTGCAGGTTGAGCATTTTCAGATTCCTCTGTACCCGTAGTGGCAGGAGAGCCAAAGTCAGCTGCCCAGTTGGCAGTGAAGCCAGCATCTGCCGCCTGATTAAGGAAAGAAGGATAACTAGTGGTTACTGTCCAAATAAGTTTCCCCTATGATTGGGGAGGAGGGGAAAGGGGGGCAAAAGAATACATATTTAAGTAGGAATATCTTTATTGATATTCATCCATGGTACATGAATATGTGTAAACAGCAGTGCAATATCCTACCCAGTCTCGCGGTATTTATTTGTGGCAGGGACACGTTTATTTAGTTATTTTCGAAAGTCCAGCACGTTTTTTTTAAACTAAGATGCATCCAATGGAATCTTAGTTTAAAAAATGTGCTGGACATACAAAAATAACGAAATAAACATGTCCCTGCCACGAATAAATAAATTAAATTAAATTTCGTGATTTAGTCACGAACTGGCGTGAGACTGGGTTGGCAATATCACACTGGAGCAATGGGTGAAAGGTTTCTAATTTGTAACATAAATAAATAAACGATCATTTAAAAATTATATGCCATTTTCAAGTCTTGAAAGCTGGAGGTTAAATCTGACATGAACTTTAATTACATTAGCAATTGCTTTCTACTAAGACAGTCGTTACTTACAGGCTGTGCAGGCTGTGCAGCATTTCCCTAGAAATGAACAGAGATATCAGAGGTATTTGCTGTCAAATTAATGCTTGACAGGAACGTCTGTAAGGTGTAATTACAGCGATATGTCTTCATATTTCATGTGCAAATTTATTGTTTTAAAAGACTACAAATATAGGGCACTTTTTTGACATCAGGATAGGAGACAGGCTTCTGTCAAAGATCAAAAGAGTTCAGACAAAGAAAGCAGATTACCGTCCAAAGATCCCAAGGTAGTGTCTGTATGAAAAAAATATGCAAGAAATATAATGTTATTTATAATAAAATGTTTATTTGACCCGTCAATGACCTTTATTTTTAATAGAATAAGCAGAGTCTGAATAAAGACCTGAGATATGGGTGACTGTGTCTGCCCAATAGGTGTGCTCTCATCAGGCTTGAAAGGATCAAAATCCAAGTCCAGGAGAGATTCTCCGGGTTTCTCGTTTGGCTAAAGTAACAGCATAAAAATAAAATGAACTGATTAATAAATGAGATCAAATTCTGCACAAGTAAACTATTTTACTCTAGCAGGTATTTTCTTTTCTCATACTGCCAGTTAAGCAATGCTCATTTACCTGTGGTGATGTAACACTGATCTCTGGAAAACCTCCATCGAACAGGTCGATTATCTGCTCTTGTTGGAGCTCCTTGGTTGGAGTAACTTTTGGAGGAGGTGGTTTTGGAGGTCCCATCTTGAGCTGATATAAAGAGATACCATGTGTGCCTTTGAACCTCACAAATCGAAATGTCCTAACTACTTGGATCTTCATTCTGAAAGCTGCTGCACTTGGAAGGGTTTCAATCCTACCTGTGAAGGTGATTTGGGTCGAGGTGGGCCAGGAGATGTAGGCCTTAGTGTGTGGTTGGGGCTGGCAGCTGGGCTGCTGTCAGGGCTCTCATCATCAGGTGGGCTGGGAGTCCTGGCTAATCGCAAGGGCCCTGAGTCACTGTCAATAAAAATGGCACACAAACTAATGTCTTGACAGCTCATTATAGATTATTTTATTATGAATATATTATTTTCACTAGATCAGAGCTCTTGGTAGACATTTGTATGAAGGGCAGCTTGCAAACAACATGTCTGATCTATTTAAGAGAAGTTCATACTTCATCACAGTTTATATTGTGTCCAAGTACTGTTAAATTTATCACATTGAGCTCTGCTTATCACCTGCTTTTCACTTTGAAGGTATATTTGGATGTAATGATGCACTTTCAATGAGACTGTCCTCCAACAAAAAACGTCCCTATTGGTTGTTTGTGCAAGTACCTTATTATGACCCATATTTACAGTTTAAGGATACGCGCCCTCTAGTGGGCGTAAAAATAATGACAGTGTTGTATTGCGTCATGAAATCGCGTTATCAAAATCAAAATGCGTGTTTTGTTTAAATGCAGTGTGTGAGTTTTCGCACTGATCTCACAGTGATTAAAAGATATTTTAGTATGTGTCATTCGTATGAATGACCACACTAACCCACCCCTAAACCAACCCGTTACAAAAATTGCGCAAAATCATGATTTATAGGGTTTTATGAGCACATGCGTTCTCTGGGTTCGAACCCATGATCAACCTGAGCTACACCAACCCACACGGGAGATAAAATAGTACAAAACATTAATATGCAAATGCCCTGTTGCAGATAGGGGCGCAATTGTAGTATACGCTCTGATGGGTCGTATTTCGTCGCTATGTGCAAACGAACTATACGGGCGTATTAGTTGGAGGACATGTTGCCTTTAATGTAGGACAAATTTAAGAATCACTAAAATAGTAGTTATATAACAATGGGTTATTTTGTAAATTGCAAGCAAGAGAGAAACATTTGAAGCATGATTAACCATCACTAACCGGACCAACAGAAACAAACACTACCATCATTTGCTTCAAACACAGTGTTGTTGAACTATGGGGGTCCACTGCACTACAAACCAATTTTGTGCACAGGACATTTACTTACTATGTGTTTAATCACAAAAAAACTAGGTGTTTTCCTTTCTAAACTAAGAACAGTAAACCTCCAGTGTCTATACACACAGATATAGTTCATGTTATTCCACTCACCGCTTTACTCTGCAATGGGAAGAATACGAACAAACCATATAAATGTTTAATTGAAATCCAGAATTAATGCAATAATCTTGTCTTGTCATTTTTTATTATAACTTGGCAATTTTCCATCTTTGTCTACAAGCATCAGTGATGGAGTACAGTACATTCTGTGCTGGGAGGTTAATGAAGGTTAAAGACTGTTCCTTACCTGGGTGCTCCCTGAATCGTGAACATTTTGTCTGAGTGCTGTTCAGCGAGCTTATTCATCACTTCATACAGCTTATGACAGAGCTGGATTCAAAACACAGAGAAAGAAAGAAATCTAAGAAAAATAATTATTAAAAGAACTCAAGCACAATTACTTGCCTGAGGCAACCTTAGTGAAATAAATGTTGTCATTCAGGTACTGTGGTACAACTGAATATGCTGTTGTGTCTGATTAAAATTTTATTTTCATTCCTTTTTATTGGCATATACTTGATCACGCAATCATTAATAAAACAATAATATGCAAGCCATAATACATTCATTATAATAATTCAGCATCACCATCACAAAAAATGATTGCTCAAATGACTAAGGGTTTTTCTTAATATGAAATTAACTAAAACAATTTGTTTTCATTCCTTTAATAAAATCAGTAATGCATTCTTCAACAGAGTGATGCATTGACCTCTAAACTGATCATATTGAAAAAAAAACAGAGCAGACCTTTGCAGTAGTTTCTGTGCTGAGCTGCATTATTTACCCCTTCTGCCTAAAAAGTCTTTAACTGATGCTGTGTCTAATAATATACATAATCTACCAATGTGGAGTTAAGACATTATAACCCTATAACTTTCAGTTTGGACCCAAAAAGACAGATGTGAAGGAAACAATAAGCACTGATTAATGTCTCTTAACAATAGAAAAACAGACTAGAAAATAAGATAAAGAGCAATATACAGTATTCAAAAGTATTCAATGTAGAGCAGGCAGTATATTTAAAAAGGTTACTTTCCCAAACTGCATTGTTAAAGAGTTAAATAGCCCTATAAATACCACTTAATCGTTCATTAGTGTCTATTCTGTGATTTAGAAAACACTCACACACACGTTAGCTGTCTTTCATGAGTAATAGCAACAGCAAAACTAGCAGCTTGAGTAGAAAATTAGATTTCAGGCGAAGCAGGAGAGCTTTTTTCAGACTGACTGCATGGATCAGAAACAAAGCTCCTAATCTTACTGTGTAAAACTGTGAATTTTGTCATAAACCACTCTTGAAAACACAGTAGCCTGGGACTGCTCTATAAACCCTCATACAGCAGGAACTATTCCTGGGATGTCAATCACAGGTTACTCACTACGTGTCTAGAAACAAGTATGACTCACAAGGAGGAACATGTACCTTGTGTTTTTGGAGCACCCTGTTCATTGTTTGTGACTTTTAGGAGGAAAATCAGGTTTAACAGCTTGAAGAGCTTTAGAAATGAAACCAACTCACAAAAGAGATCTCCCTGTGGAATCGGGCTTCCAGGCTGGAGACGTTCTGGAAGGTGCTCACGTAGAACCCCACCCGACTGCAAAGAGCAAACGAGAAGAATAATGATTAGGCTCCTGCCTCCAACAAGTGCGCAATATGTTGAAGAAGCATCTGAACCGACGTTCAAAGAGAAAAACAGAGGGATGCTGATGATGTCATCGTGATAAGTTTAGGAATTCCTTGTTTCAATTTAAACAAATAAAACTGTAACTTTATATCACATATGTGAAAAGTACTATTTATGTGAAAATCTTACGCACTAACACAAACCTCGGAGCCTCAAACATCACATCAAGATATCAAAGCTTTTTTAATCCTTTTCAAACGAATTATTTGCAGGTTGCTGATATAAGCTAAAATGCCTCAGCACGCGCTTGAACATCAATAAGAACCATACAATCCTAAATAATACACATCTAAAGCCAAACGCCCATTTCTGAAGTCTGCAACAGTTATGAATGTATCTCTTTTTTTTTTCTCTCTGGTCTTAGCTGAAATGAGCATGGCTGCAGGGCCTTGTGCAGAGAGGAAGCTGCCGATTGGATAGATTATATAAGAGGGCTGTTGCTCCAGTGAGCAGACAGACCCTCTCAGCAAAACAACATACTGCTTACCAGAGCATTATTCAATACAACATACAACTGACCCTAATGTACAGTACATACACCTTACTCGTATTACTATCAGAATACTGTTAACAACAACACTCAATATACAAAGTAATTAAAATGAATGGTTGACCCATAATTTACTCATTTAACACATACTGCAATACTCAGGATACTTCACAGCATAACTACATATATGCAGCTGCATATGTAGAGTAAATCAGTTACATAAAAAAACATTATAAGTGCTCCAAATAAACTAATTCTGATCTTTGTGACAAAGCAGGTGACTTAAACCAGATATTTGTAGCATGTCACCACATCTACCATATCAGTCCTGCTATTATTATCGATATTGTTGTCCATATCCAACTCATTTAATCAACTATGCAGTAACTACCCTTCAAACCACACATCAGGCCACTAGCTATATAAACTCCCGCCAGACAAACATGAAAAGCAAGGATGTGTTTAAAACAAGACAAACAGTATTCAATCTGCATACATAGCATTTTACAAATTTGCCACAAATATCTTCACATGATCACTGCAGCGTAGTCCATTTCTTTTGAAAGTATAAAAAAAAAAAACTTCTTACCTCCTCTACTGTATGTAACCGCAGCGGTGACATGAGAGTCCACAACTAGCCTGCTGTGCAACTAATGGATAAATGTGGATTGCTGGCATGTAAATGTACATTCCAGGAATTCCTTTGGCTAAATGAAATCAATATTATCGGCCAGTGCCTAGCATTGTCAGGGCACCAGGCTGTAACTATTATTGCCACTTCTCTGAGAGTAGAATAATTATACTGGGCATGACATGGCAAGGCTTTTGTTATATAAGAGATTGATGGCTAATTATTGAGCTAGTCTTGCGCATAATGTTGTTTACCAGTAAGTGCTGAATGTGAACAAAGTGTCAAAACATTAGCCCCCGAAATCCACAAGAACAATTCAAAAAACAAAGGCCATTTTAACTCTCCTGGTCTTTTTATACCATATAGACATCTGTGATGAATCCGATTTGTAATCTGGTGGTATCATCAGAACAAATCTTTCTTAAAGGTGCCATAGAATGCATTGAGAGAATATTTTAAATTGTTCTCTGATATGTACATAAAAGGTATGTAGCTT
>JAUCMU010000042.1:11930223-11941523 GCA_032275025.1 Enteromius treurensis
GTTATGTCCATGTACTGAACTGTTATTATTCAACCATGCCAAGGTACATTCAGTTTTCCATTCTATGGCACCTTTAACAAAATTAAAATAACAAACCAGCTGCTATAAAAGATATCAGATTTAAAAAAAGATTTTAAATACATTTATTTCATGTTAAGTATAGTTCAAATCTATTAACTTATTTCCAGACATATCCCTCAAGACTTACTGATATAAATGATAACTAAACTTTATTTGCAGTACTACACAAAGCACACTTCCTAATAATATTAAGCCTTAGAATGTGTTTTAATGTCACTATTAATGAGGATTGTATTATCTTTAAATTTCAGTGTTTAAATGTATTCATATTAATTATTTATTTATTTATTTATTTTAAGCCTAAAATATTTTGTATGACACTATTGATGATCTTACAATAATATTTAAAGTGTACCTACCTATAGTATTCACTTTAGCACAATTAAATAAACTTCAGTACATCTTTAGTTGGACTTCATCACTATTTTCTCACAATTAAAGTATATTACGCACAACATTAATTGTTTCAATTTAGCATCCAATTTAAGTATACCAGTTTAGTATACCAGAAGTACACTTGCAAGGGATTTTTACTAAGCGCATAAATACGTAAATGTATTTGTAGTATACTTAGCATGGAATAAATGTATTTAAAGTGCATTTTATTGTATTTATTTTTTCACTAGTGTAACCAAATCAGTATGCTGTTCATATGAAAGATTTCAGTAGCAGTCAATCTTAAAATGTCTCACCTATCCCAGAGGGTGGGCAGTTCATCCTGCAGGCCAACGTTGAGATCATCAAACACCTTTTGAGCCTTTTTCAAGTCCTCCTCTGCCTACATGCACACAGATATGGCAGATATGTTTAAGCGAACAGTATCAGCAATTCTATGGTTTCAGCAATAGTATTCTTAGCATTTTAAAGACCAAACTCTAATGCACAAACAGAAAAGACTTGTATACTTTTGCTATCTTCTTCTCATTCCTCATAGTTGAAGTCTGCAGGGTCTCAAGATGGTGCCTTGCACTGTCATAGTCAATTAACTTTCTGCTTCTCTTTGCGACACGTATCTGGAGGGAGTGAAAACACTTGTGGTTACCATGGTTACCCTTCAGATGAATGGTTTGCATTCATTCTCAGCGATGCGCTGGCACATGCGTCATCTTAAACAATACGGATGATGATGATAGGGATTTGAACGATCCATCCCTTAAAACCCATTCAGAATGAGTAAAATGACTCTGGCACCTTGAGATCTGGGAACTGAGTCAAATATGTTTCCAGTGTGTCGATGGTAGAGTCTACCAGCTTCTGATGGAAGTCCTCCCACAGAGCATCACAGTTCTGCAGAGGAAACAGGACAGCCATCAGCCAGATTAACTCAGAGCATTTGACAAGCATGAGAGGTTCTACTGTATAACCCCTTCTGAATATTATTCTGCGTCTCCTGCAACATAAACAGATGAGCTTAGGTGTTGGGTTTATGATTCAGCAGCAGGGAAATTAAAATCTAATTAGGCTCTTACTCATTCACAGAGGATGCAAATCAGATTCAGGAAGATGAATTCATCGCTCCCCCTCGGTGAGTTGTGAGTAAACAAAAATGAGCGTCCTTGGGTAAATGAAATTGAAATTCTCTGAGGACAGTGTTGAGTCACAGCCTCACTCACCATACTAAAAATGACATATGTCTTTATCCACTATTAATAACTCCCTCCCTCAAACCACATCATCTGTGTGCAGAAGGACAGATGGGATGGTTTGATTTTTTTTCCATCGGTTTGACACATGAACTTCCTTTGCAGCTTGTGTAAAAAGTGCTGATTCTTCTGCAATTTATCTTCAAAAGCAAAACGTCCATAACACCTATTTCTATAAATAATAGTTATATACATACATAAATGCTATAATTTCAGTTATTACATTTGCTGTATGGGAATTTAAACAACCTCAGGATTCACATGACCCCTTCTGAATATATCTTATAAATTGTCTTTGAAATGCATGTGCATGGGCTGCATAATAGACCTTAATGGCTCAGTGATTTGACCCCATTTTCCCTAAAAGGCGCAGCATTTTAGCTTTGGCTCAGGTACTGAGTACAAATCCCTCAGCTGAGTCTTGTGAGAGACTGCCAAAACCTCTTGCCCGTTAAACCTCAGATCTCATCAGAACCGATAAGAATGTTCTCGAGTTGGTGAGAATGAACCCCATTTTTAGGTTACCAGAGGTCGGGTATTTAATTTTCACCCACTTTCACAACAGTTCTCGGGCATATAAAGCTGCGAACAGAAATCAACACCTATCCTTGATCTACATATGCAATTACTCAGCATTTCCCACAAGCAATTTGTATGATGAATCTCATCAACTTGTCACCACTAATATGTAATATTTATTTTATCTATAAAAGCAGCAGTATATTTTATGATCCTTAGAAAAGGTTCTTCCCTGTAAATTTGACAATGTATTTTAAATGCTAATACTAACACATGGACTATCACAGCTATATTTCTGCCTACCTTTCCAATGGTCATGACGTCATCTTTGCCATGCCAGTCAGGCTCATATACTTCATGTAGGGACTCTGTCAGGTTTCTAGAAGCTTGTTGCATCCCTGCAGTCATGACAATAGAGAAACCAGGTCAGTATAGAGTAGACATGTATGTTCTTGAAGGGGTGTGTATTTTGCAATAGTTCACCTTTCACAGCTGCTATGTAGGCCTTCATCTCCCTCTGTAGCCGAGAGCCCTCAAACTATGGATCAGAACACAAAAGAGGAGATTATTTTCATTTTTATAAAGGATATGTTTATTGGAAATACACATGCAATTATGTAGTGTGCAAAAGTACTAAGATTATCAGATTAAATATCTTTTTTTTTACAGTTAGCAAAAAAAAAGTTAAAGAATAAAACAAAAAATAAAGGTAGAATTATAATAATTAACGATAATAATAAATGAAAACAATAATGTCCAGATATAAAGCAAGAACACAAAAGAAAGGAACAATAAACATATCTATTAATATGCAAATTGGTCAGTTATTGTCATTTTAAGGTTTCTCACATTAGGCATTAAAGCACACAGGCAGATATTGATATACAAGTTTTTTTCCAGATTTTTTCACATCTGTCAATGGTTTTATAGAGACAATGGCAGTAGTTTTTTTTACAGTATATACACTACTGTTCAAAGGTATGGTCAATTTCCTTTTACAGTTTTTGATAATATATCAATAAAATACACATTCATTCTGCGTAGTCAAATTTTGCTGTGAAGTGAATCAAATCACAGTAAAAACACTCTTCATGCTGCAAGACTATAATAACCCGAGTTTCAAGTGATGAAGAATAATTGCTGTCCGTGGTGCTGAAATCACAGCATCACACTGAAAATCACAGGCAGTCATACAAAAGATGTGCTCACAATGAGCTTTCTAGTCAATGCAGCAGATGGAAGTCATTTCATTCTCTGCACTCTTCACAAGACCCAGCAATCCTGAGACAGCAAAAGGCTACAGGGAGATTTTAAATGAAAAGCTTATGGCCTCTATCAGCTTTGATGATCTTTCTCTATACATTATTGCTGAATAATGTGCTTTTTAGGTGCAGAAATATTTCAGCATAAAATTTGCATCACCTTCATAAAAACACACACAAACTGCAAAAGTGCTAGTGTTGTTTTAAGAGACAACTTAATTAGCAGTATCTTGTGACCACTAGATGCCAATATGTAATTTTGTGTGAAATATTATAATGGTTATTTTATAAATGGGATGGGGTTGTTAAACATTTACTGGGCCTGGCATCTTTAACAGTCTGGGGTGGCAATTACAAATAGCCAGTATCAGATTGACAGTATTTTACAGGCCCTGATGCAGAGAATTGATGTGTACGATATCTCATCACCGTTGATGGCTCTGTGTTTCTGCTCCAACGAGCGTTTTATGAGTCAAACTGGCAGCGTATGGTGTGCGGGTTCAGTTTTGGCTGTGACTGGTATCCTCCAGCTGCAGTGATTGACTCTGACTCAGCAGATTCAATATTGGACCAATTTATTTTGCATGTACTATTTATCACATGGTGAAGTACAGAGCAAGGAGTCCTTGAGGCACCCCAAAAGACTGAGGAGAAAGGGATTAAATCATTGGAGAAGTTTGGAGGTGAGCGGAGGAGAGTGTTTCTGGAAGCACTGGCACACTGGAGCATAAAGCAGTCTAATCAGGATTAGTGAGGACAGGTGGAGAGGGTGGGATTAGACTCCTGCTTTTTCTTCAGCAAACACACACTTCTTCTGGAACTAACTGGAACTTTCCCAACATATCTTCCCTCACAGACACTTCACTATAACTCTAAACCTAAAAGCACTGCTGTTCATCATCAAAGTGATCAAATTAGTTGAGACAAGTAATTAAGTATTAAATATGAAGCTGTTTTAGAAATTCCAGTTGAATAGTGTGCAGTGAATGCAGTATGAACTATGGTATTTTCAGTTGTGCTGATATAAAATCTTTATGAATATAATGATGATTTTAATGCAATTTTCATTTTTGCCCATTACATTTGATAGACTTGTATCGAGATATCTTGTGATTCATTTTTATGATTTACTTTTTATCATTTAATAACCAGGTTTTATAAATATTTTTTATTTGTATTTTGAATTTGGTTAAAATGACAGTTCCTTTAATAAAAAAAAACATCCTTAAATGCTGAGATATATAATAGTCAGAGGTAGTGTTGTTACGGTACCAATATTTCAGTATTCGGTACCAATACCAGTGAAAATCCACGGTTCTCGGTACCAATTTCGGTACCAAAGCAAAACACAAGAACACATTTATATAAGAGGACTTTTATTTCATCAAACAGCGCAAACTATATTTCATAGCCTAGAACTGCTTTTCTGATTTTAAAAATAAAAACATTAACCATACATTTGTTCTCTAACCCACATATTTTGGCTACACAGGTCATTTAAAAGCCTCTAGTGTGCAAAAATTGTCCACTATTATGCTATAGGAGCATTAAATAATTAATAAAGAAACTTTATTCTGGTAATGTGCCCCAGATAAAACTGACAACCCTCCGTGTGGTCAGTCCGCACAAGCTTGTTTTATTTGCGGCCCCTTTAAATAGAAGACAAGCATTCAATGTACGTCAGAGCATCAAGAGCGTCCAAAAATCTCTGTACAGTGTCTTTGGCAGGGCGGCCAGAGGGAATTTTGACGCTCTCGTCGGCGGCGGTGTGAACGTACAGTAACGATCAACTAAGCAAATTGCAATGTTTGAGGTGCTTTATAACCCTCTGAACAATGGTCTTTTTCAGACGTTGAAATGACATCACCTGACAAGCCAGAATGAAAGTTTTTATGACGTCTTTTTATGACGTCTTTTTTGGTACAGGACGTCCAAGAGACGTCATAAAAACTTTAATTCTGCTTGTCAGGGGATGTCATTTCAACGTCTGAAAAAGACCATTGTTCAGTGGGAAGGTTCGATGTATTTCCTCCTTTTGACATAAAACTTCGATGACACCGCTTGCAGATGGGTTTTGGTGATCAATGATGTTGGGCTTTTCATCAGCCTCAAAAACAAAATACTACCACACGTGGCTCTTTCCTCCTTTCTTTTAAACGAGCAGATTCAGAGCCGCCTCATCAGTAGCACCGCCGGTCCACATCTCTCTGTGCTTTTATGAAGAAGACGCAACTGCGCAGAGCGCACCTTTCGGGTAGCGCAGCAAGAACCGGGTTGACCCGTTGCCTGGTACTACCGGTACTTCAGAATACCTGGTACCGTAACATTTACAATTTTTTAGTACCGCCTTGGTACCGAAGTACCGGGTCTTTTGACAACACTAGTCAGAGGAAAAAAGATTGAGATTGAGAGTAGCTAATGCAAAGTGTACTGCATTGGTCTACAGATCTCTAAAGAAAGAGAGAACAGAGAGAATCATATCTGCAGTGCCTTTGTAGTACTGTGGCATTATGGTGCAGTGACAGCAGTAATGAGAATCATTACTGCAAAGACTTTTCAGACAAAAGACTAAATGTGTCTACACCTTCAAAGTCTTTATCCTATTAGTATAGAGAACTCATAAAATAAACAATGTCAATGGTTTTCAATAATACCGATACTCCCATTTAAAAGTGACATATTACCTCAGAATGGTTTATGCTGGTTAAAGGAATAGTTCATTTTTGGGTGAATTATTTCTTTAAGTACATGGCTTTCTGGTGCAATCCCGATTAACAATCACTCAGAAAACAATTATGTCACCAAAAATTAGTATTGCCCTATAGATCAGACTCATCTTACCTCCTGTCTTTTGAAGTTCTGCACACACTGCTCAAACTGTTCATCTTTTGTCTCATCTGCCTTTCCCAACTTCTGCAGAACCTGAAAACAGAATCAGAAACACAAGGAGTAAAATTACAGATGCCACAATTATGTAATCGTTCAAAGGATCAAAGATGTGTTTTTTTCTACAGGGTCTTTCTATTTTCAACTAGAGTGTTTTCAGCTTGTCTATGTTTATGCAAAATATGGCATGTGGTTGTTTCAAACATCGGTATAAACATCATTCAGTGTAAATTGTGATAATCATAATTAATAATCCCAATTACAATTTCAAGGGAATTATTGACAATTATGGTTTTTGTCAAAGTCGTGCATATACAGTATATATCACATCCCACATAATTCCCAAACATGTTTTGTAGTCTATATGAATGTTGCATATCCAAGGATCATTAAATGAATGCTAAAGGCCAGCGTGAACATTGAGAAGCATGACCTAGCAATCAGTTCCCACAGCATTCTCATTGATTGAGCCAAGCCATGACTGAATTCCCATGAGGAAATCCTCTAACAGTGACTGAACGCCCTGTGAACAGTATGACATGCACACAAAGAAAGGGCTGAGCAGGAGCGGGGGAGGAAGAATGGGCATAAATTACACTTCCTAGTCTGTCAGGTCTCTCTGCCAAAAAGAGGACTTCTGTCCAATGACCACCTCGCTGCCTACCCATAGGGACTAACACATGAAAATGGCTGTCATCTGTCATACAAACACTGCACACTTTATACACTGCTCAAAAAAATAAAGTGAACACTTCAACAACACAAATGTGAACTTCTGTGAAATCAAACTGCTCACTTACAGTAGGAAGCAACACTGATTCACAATCCGTTTCACCTGCTGTTGTGCAAATGTAATAGACAACAGGTGGAAATTATAGGCAATTAGCAAAACACCCCCAATAAAGGAGTGGTTCTGCAGGTGTGCATGTGTCTGCTTAAACAGTCAGAAACAGACTCCATGAGAGTGGTATGAAGGCCCGACGTCCACAGGTGGGAGTTTTGCTTACAGCCCAACACCGTGCAGGACGTTTGGCGTTTGTTTTTCCATGCAGCTTACGCTATGCACTACATAGTAGGCAATCCAAAATAATAAAGAAGTTGTTACATAAACTTTATTCCAAATATAATGAAAATTACCATTTGAACCATTACCACTACCATTTGCGCATGTGCATTTTCTACTACGTCATTATGAGCATGCGTGGACAGATAATGCAGGTGGAACAGATCGTGTAGTGACAGGGAGGTCATTCAGGCACATGGAGGCAACACACACTACTGAGCTTCATTTTGACTTGTTTTAAGGACATTACATCAAAGTTGGATCAGCCTGTAGTGTGTTTTTCCACTTCAGTTTGGAGTGTGACTCTAAGTCCAGACCTCCATGGGTTAATAAATTAAATTTCCATTGATAATTTGTGTACGATTTTGTTGTCAGCACATTCAACTACGTAAAAAAGAAATAAGAATATTTCATTCTTTCAGATCTAGGATGTGTTATTTTAGCGTTCCCTTTATTTTTTTGAGCAGTGTATAATATTTGAATTGCTAAATATTTACTCAGCTTGACGATTCAGGACTCAAGATGAATAACATGCAACATACATTCAATGACAACAGGAAGTCAAAGGGCATAATGTTAGCAGGTTCTGTGCAAACAATAGAAGTCTTTTTAGTCTGTTACAAAGGCAATGGATGTTTTACTTTGGCAAACACAAACAGACACACACACAAACATGTTGGTATTTGTGGTTAATAGGGACTCTGGATAGGCAAAATGGTTTTAATACTGTACAAACTGTATGTGCTATTGCCCTACACCAACCCTACCACTTACAGGAACTTTCAGCATTTTTAGATTTTCAAAACAACACCATTTAGTATGTTTTTAAGCCTTTTGATTGATTTACGGGACGTAGGCAGTCTCCTCATAAATCCCCTTTAAATTGTAATACCTCTGTCATAGCAACAATTTTTTTCCCTGCAAACCACAAAACAAAAAAGTACACACACACACACACACACTCAGTCACTCTCACACACACAGTTCTTCACCAACAACTTTTAGTTAATTCAAAACCAGATGATAGCATGTTCTTCTATAGATCAGCTGTCCTGTACAAATATTTAAAACTGTGCTTCATGTTGTGTAAAAATGATCATGTTTATCAATTTAATCCATAATTCCTTAAGGAAGTGAACTCTGCATAATATATGTTAGATAACAGCATGTTTTTCCATCAGATTTGTCTAATCATGCAGCATAGTTCATACAAAATAAAAATACTGCCGATTTACAAGCTCCAAGCATGCATTGCATTATCTTAACAATGGCAAGGTCAACCATAAACCATATGAATATATAACCATAACATTAAATGTATTGTATTGCTGATTGATTTTTGGTAAACAAGAAATCTCTGTTGCTTTGACAAGAAGTTGCCTGAAAAGGGTGCTTGGCATTTGCAAACAACATGAAGGTGGCAAAACATCTGTTACAGAGGACAAATAAGCTGAAAGCCAGCTGAAAGAAGTCATGTGTACTTTTTAAGTAACGTTTACAGTAACATGTTTAATATGTACAATAAACTGCATACAGTACAGTATGCTACAGACAATAGCCGTGAGGCTGTTACCCCTCACCACACATGAAAGTGAAAGCATACAGCACGGGTATGGTTCAGTAAACCACAGGGACGCCCCCCTGGGAACATAAATAATGTCATACAAAAGCTCCGCATTACTCCTGGGTGGTACGAACCTGCCATCTGGATGTTTTCTTTGAAAGAGGCTTTGATAATGATCATTAGATAACAACTTCATCATACATATATAATGGCATCAGGAAATTATCGACATAACAAAGGTAGAATTCACTCAATGCTCTACAATCAGAAATAACACTCATAATGTACAAAGATATTGATAAAACTGACAATTAGGATTCAGAATGGTTTTTGTTCCAGAACGCTGGGAACGGTAAAAAATAAACCAAATTAATATCTCTCCTTCTTTTTAGAAGGCAAACTTTATAATCTATATATCTAAATATATATAGGCATACCCATTTAAAAGTGCAATATAAAAGTTTAAATATAGCAGCACTATCAATATAAAAAATGGATGTCTGTGTGTTTCAGGTCTTAACAAATTTCTAAACGCCACATCTAGAGCCAGAGAATCAACACTGAACTCCCCAGAAGGCAAATAGCGCTAATCTAAGACACAAAGCCCAACCTGGAAACACTATACAACAGTACCAGCCAGCCTATGAAATATTAACCCAACTTAGGCCTTAAAAACACACCCGCGCAGACCAGCGGTGTACTCTAGTTCATGCTGAAAAATATCCTTCATAAAGTGTTCTATAAAGTTTTTAAAAAAATTGAATAGCCTTGCTAAATAACGCAAATGTTTTATAGCAAACTGAACTGTGCTCAAATTTTACATGCATTTTGGTCGAAAAAAATGCCGCTTAGCAAATGCAATGCGTTACAGTATTTAAAAACATTATGTCACAGCGCTTACTACAATGCTGAATCCAGTTCACAATTACATTGTCACGATACATCAATCTTCCTGTGACAGCAAGCAACAGGATTATGAGTGATTGCAGTCGATTGTGAGGTATTTTGTCCCCGCCAGGACTCAGATTAAAGGATCCCTTACACCCCTTATCATGTTATCTGCCCCGGTCAGGATCTTCTTTTCCAGAGGCAGTAAATTGTATACCTGTTCCTAAATGTGCTGGTCCTGACCCTTAAGGGAATCATGTTACATTGATAAACATTGTGAGCAGCCAGAACATTCTTGAACTGTGTGGCTTTATGACGCTCTTATGAAATCAGAGAGATATTTCAATTCCGATTAGATATTTGTTTGCATGGCTTCATTACTGCCAATTAGCAATGGTAGGAAGAACTAGAAATGATACCAGAATAGGAACATTTAATATGAATACATATAAAATGAGGGAAATATTGCTCTATGTTGGCAAAGCTGTGATTTTAATTAAGTATGAGTCATCATTTTAAAAAAAACGAGAAAAAAACAAAACAAGTTTTCATGATCGATTGTTTTTTAAATATCAAGAGTCAATCAAATGCAACAGTTATTAATATCTGCAACAAATGTCTTTTAATTATTAAAATATTTTCAGTTGCCTCATGCAGCAGCGGTTATGCTTTTGATGTCTAAATGATCTTAGCATAAAATTCTACACAGAAATGCATTTAGAGTTGCGTTTACGTTGCATTCAAGTTACAGTTTTACATTTTATCAGCTCTTTCTACATGTTTAAAATCTACACGTTTCTTTAAAACAAGCCTCTATAAAGAAAATAAACTTGTATTGGCTAGACAAAAAGCAAGGGAGAGAGAGAATAAGAAAACAAAAACATTATTAGCATGTTCCATCTTAATCTTTGGGGTTGGCAATACAAGACAGACAACAATTGAACTGACAGACCTCCATCTAGCTGGTTAGTCATGCCTTACACGTGTAACAAACCGGCTAAACCAAGCAATGTTTTAAAAGCCAGCTTGACCACTTTAAAGGGGTCATACGGTGGTACATGCACTTTTTCAAGCTGTTTGGACTAAAATGTGTGTTGGGAGTGTGTGTACACAACCACCTTACAATTATAAAGATCTATCACAGGTAGTTTTCTTTTAATTTAATAAAAATAAGTTGCCCCTTCTTAAATCAAGCCATTCTCACTCAAATTCATGTCGGTGTGACGTGGCCACTCCCACAATAGTTGATTGACAGCATCGTGTCACACAAACTGGTGTCTTACCTCAGCCCCGCCCTGAGTGAGCCGTCATTAGACCTAGGGGTGTTCGGTTCCGGTTTTTTTGGAGTCGACTCCGACTCCCGACTCCTAATTTTGGAGTCGGTGGAATCGACT
>JAUCMU010000042.1:11951456-11963699 GCA_032275025.1 Enteromius treurensis
AAATAGGAACAAAATTAGCGTAGCTGCTGTTCAAACTAAGAAAATTAAGATTTGTTAAACCAGAGCTAAAAGATTAAAATATATGAAATGATGTATTCATGAACGAGAAAACCTCTTACCAGATAAGTGCAAGTAAGTTAAAGTTACTTTATAGAGTTGATCCAATTTATAAGTAAAACAAAAAAAATCTAAACTCAAAGTATTTATGTTTACAGCTATTGATTCTAAAACTTTATAATAAATATATATATATATATATATTATATCTATATGGTTATATTAATTTCAAATACAAGCTTAATAATTAGTAAACTAAGATGGCTTTTGTGATGGATTAAGGAGATTATATAAATAATATAAAATAATTATATTTAAAAAATACTTATCTCTTAAAATCAGATGATTTTACCTTAAAAACTGTTTTACTATGTAGTGTAATATTTAGTTTGGAGTAAGATAAGTTGGGGAGTGGCTTTATTGCATCAGAGAGGTGTCATTTTGCTTGAAGCTGATTGGTCAAATTTCAGTTTGAGATCTCTAAACCAGAACAAACCCTGTCCTGGAGCAGGTTAGCTGTGGAGCGTATACTATGACGATGAACTCCAAACCAATATCAGGGTATATAAAACCCAGAGTTAGCACAAGCTAAACCTGCTTCATGATACATGCCCCTGGCGGGCCACAGCCCGGTACGGTTTAGATGCAATCTTAATTAAACACACCTGATTCAGCTAATCAAATCATTAAGACTTATTTGAAAACCCCACGGTAGGTGTGTTGGAGCAGGGTTGGAACTGCAGCTTTCCAGGAATTGAGTTTGACACCCTTGCTCTACATCAGGGGTGGGGAATGTTGATCCTGGAGGGCCACTCTCCTGCAGACTTTAGGTCCAACTCTGAAAAACCCTGGACCTAACTGGATCCTGAAAACCTTGTTCACCTGTTTCAGGTGTGTTTGATTAGAGTAGGAGCAAAACCCTGCAGGGACACCGGCCCTCCAGGATCAGCGTTCCCCACCTCTGCTCTACACTCTTCCTTTAAGTTTGATTCTGAGAAGGTATGGGCTATATTTCCATTTCTGTGCTGATATGATCCTGCAACCCCTTTTGCAAGCTTTTTATTGGCTCCCTGTACATTTAAGAATACATTTTTAAAAAATGTTTTTATTCATAAATGTTTAGAAACACACTCTCGCCCCACATTCTTTACCGGAATTGCAGCATCCTTACAATCAGAGATTTAAGATCTGCCCTCTTCAGAGTTGCTCCATGTTTTAAATCTCTCTTGAAAATTCGGTTGTTTTCTTTTAGCTTTTGAAAGTTGATTTTTAAAAGTTGTTTGAAGGTCTTTTTATTGTTATGTTGGACAGCAATTTGGTCAGTCTCGTTACGGTTTTAAATGTGCTTTATAAATAAAAGAACTAGAACAATCTTATAGTTATGTGGTTCAAAGCCCCCTCTCTTGCTCCATCACAACAGTTCATATTTTACTAACAAATTTACGGTAAGATGTGTTAAGCATTTATAATTTTGACAAAGCTAAAAAAAAATATGAAACTATGAAAAAGTTGCTTTTATTAACAGAAGCTGGGTGTTAATAATTAACCATGATTTATCCTGTGCTCCCATATGCTTTGAGAAAAGTATGTTTATCAATAAAGGAAAATACTATTCATTCTTTTTAGCATTATAAATTAGTCAGATTAATTTAATTATGAATCAGTTATTAAAATGTGGTAATTTGCATGAACCTCGATTAATTTACCTATTATTTGGCTAATTGAAAGTCATCCTGTGCACTCTGAAACCCCGTATGGACCCTTGGCCCCCTGGTTGAGAGCTATACATTATCTATCCAATACACATTGAGCTCAAAAGGAGATGTTAGTCATCTTCTTTCACGCAAAAACCCGATTGTCATTTGTGGGGGAACGGTCCATTTCATGGGGAGTCAATGAGGCAACAGTGCCTCTCACAATACTTTCCAGCTCTGCAGCGCCACCCGCTGGCCGACGAATAAGATCTTGATCGGTTTTCACTGAGATTGCTTAAAAAACCACCTGAAATGTGTCTATCGTTTAAGTCTCATTTTGCTGTTTTATTTATAATTTAGCAATTTAAGTCAAATGAACGTGTAGGCCTGCACACAGGCATGATATAAGGACGAAGACTGTATTTCAACCCCAGTGCATTGTGCTCTCCAGCAAGCTCTTCTCTGAGAATTAACAGTATTTTAGACATCTGTGTGTTGTTCAGCAGCGTGTGTTTCTGTGTCTTTCTGAAAGCAGCAGATGACGTTTAAAAGAGGAGGGGCTTTTGTGCGCCGACCGTCCCCCACGTGTTGTTAAAGAAGGATGATGATGATTTAAGTACAGTTAACCGAGTGGCCATCTCCAGCAGAATAGAGGCTGGCCCAGCGTCTCGGAGTGTGCGGTTTTATACCTGCGCGGCACTTGATCGCCGCGGCCGATTATACGTATTTATTTTCCTCTCCGCTGATGGGTGAACAATGGAGAAGCCGTCAGCAGAAATTTCTGGTGACCCTCCTATTTTCCCATGCACCAGATCATTGTTTATGATGCTGTTGTTGTGTAGGAGGGCAGGGACGGACCTGATCTCGGCGGATTTCTGCTAGAAAACACTCAGAACTCGACAGGCTGTGACCGGCCTCGCATCCTTCCAGATCCGCGCAGCTCCTCCCGGCGATCATGGTGAAATTCCCGGCGCTCACGCACTACTGGCCTCTCATCCGATTCCTGGTGCCGCTGGCCATAACCAACATAGCCATCGACCTCGGCGAACAGGCAAGTGTGAATGAATTGTGTGTTTAATACAGCGGTGCATGACGTAAGATCGGTTGTGTATCCTGGAGATGGACACTGCAGCGATGGCATCCCTCATCCATCCGTGATCCTCGCTATAGAGGTCTGTTTATTTGTGGCTCGCGAACGCGTAATGTGTTGTCCGCGTAATTTACAGGTTAAGGCGACCCTGTGATTTTATTTCCTAAGGAATCGGTGGAACGGCGGCCCTTGGTAAACAAGGCATCATCACAAACAACCTGAGCCGATCAGCAGTGTGTGTTCGTCAACAGCTGGCCATACAGCGCATCCAATAACATGTGTCACACTGAACAATGCAAAAGCAATCTGACTGAGATGAATGTGCACTTTTGGATGGGCTGATTTTTGTTCTCACACCTGCGTGAACTGGCCTTGTTTTTGTCAACCATTAACGAATGTTGTGCGCTTACAGCAGTTTCATTAACAGCCAATGAATATCTGAAATGGACTGGCTATAAAGACAAATTTATTGTCAGGTTAAACTCAAATAATTATGCTTTATTGAAAATGATTGAATTTGATGAGAACAACTGGTAGTCTGTTTGACCAAGGATGTTTTCCGATATTCACCTTTTCAGTTAAATCGGTATCGGTTCTGTAATGTTAGGTGTATAAAAAAAATTAAAACCATTATGTAAGAATATCCCTTGAATAATTTATGTAACTTTTAAAATCAAATAATTCATTCAACAGCATGAAACGTGTAACTTCAGTACATGTTACATTGTTTTGGTCTTTTTTGAGTGTGTTAAAAGCAGGAACAAAACTTTCTGACCGTTTAAAAATATTTGTTATTCAAAACTTGGACAAAAAATATTGGTGACTCTTTTAAGTTCCAGTTTTAGCTGCTAAGAAACCATAACTATGACGTTTACCTCTATAAGCTACTAATTTGCTGCTTATTAATAGTTACTGAGGTAGTTATTAAGTATAGGTATTAGTTAGGATTAGGGATGTAGAATATGGTCATCTAGAATATGTTTAATACGTGGTGATAAACAGCTTATTAAAAGTCATGGTAATAGATAATTATTCCTTTTTTATACTAAAGTGTGACCAAAATATCTGTATTGGTATTGCAATTTAAATAGCTGATGCAATCCCTCAGTTCTTAAAGTGATAAATGATAGATATTTTCGATTAAAATTAGGATATTTTGAAATCAGAATAGATTTAATGGACCACTTGCTGCACTGAAGCATTTTTATTTATTTTTTTATTTTTTTGAAAACTGGAATAAAACATAGTATCTACAAAAATATTAATAATAATAATAATAATAGTAAATATCGAATGGCAAATAAATTTTTTCAGAATCGTTAATGGCATACAGAAGAAATGTGAGCAGGAACCCTAAGAGCCTGTCTGCTCACAGTAACAGACAATCATTATCTCACTGCACATTGTTCTTAGGCGTTGAAGATGAAATGGCAGACAAAGTCAGAAGAAGGCAGCAGATAAGGAGAAGAACCCTCCATTCACACATCCTTTAATTTTATCTGTTATATTACAGTTCTTCCTGCTTTCTATCAACTCTGTGACTTACTATCTACTGTTGTATCATCCAAATGAAATCTTTAAGATTTAAACATACGCATTACAAGCATTTCAGAACGGTGCCACTACGTTAGAGTCCAGGACGGGGCAGAAAAGTTTATTCATTAGTAGTGCAATAACACCCACAGCTGTAGAGCAAGTAGAACTTCTGTGCGTCTCAGCATTTTCCAACAGGCTTGACATCTGACACATTGTCATATCACCTTCTCACGTGCTGAAGGGGATATATATCCTAGCATGTGACTATAAAGCTGTAAAATTGTTCATAATGCAGTTAGTCATCGTTGAGATGATTTTTTTTTTACTGTAGCGCTACATTATTCAAGGTTACAGTGGCTCTTTTTTCTGACCACAGTTTACAGGTGTTTCTCTCAAGAAAGGTCCACGAATAAATCATTTCATAACAAGTCGTCTTTTTTCTGCTTGACACTGTTGCTTAAGATCTGTTCAAAGATCCGACACACGGTGGATTGTGAGATTGTTAAGTTTGTATTATTACACACATGTGACTTTAAAAGACCGAAACACTCTTCTTAAGGGTATATTCCGGGTAAGTGGTCCAATATAGCAAACTGGTGCTGCCTTTTGTCAGTTGATACAGGGTAGTATTGTATATCTTGGGAATAAAACCCTCTTTGTGAAGGAATCGCATGAGGAGTGATAGTTTGTCCTATCACGCTTTCAATTCATCCCTCGACATCAGGATTTAGATTATGCTTTAGACAAACCTACGTCTAGATTTAGTGTAGTCGCACTACTTCAGGCATTTGAGTTTTTGTAATTTCTCTCTTTCTCCACAGGCTCTGAACAGGGGTATTGCGGCTGTTAAAGAGGATGCAGTAGAAATGCTGGCCAGCTATGGTCTGGCCTACTCCCTCATGAAGTTCTTCACTGGCCCTATGAGCGATTTCAAGAACGTAGGGCTGGTGTTTGTCAACAGCAAACGGGACAGAACCAAGGCAGTCCTCTGTATGGTCGCTGCAGGAACCGTGGCTATCATTTTCCACACTCTTATTGGTCAGTCTGCCGGGTTCTTATTTCCTCACACCGCCTCTGGTCTTGCATGACTAGTTTGTATCAAATGTACCGGGAACACCGCTTTGTTTTGCACTTTTCCAAACAAGCGCGTGGTAGCATTAGTAAGCGATGTTATGACTAGAGAAGGACCTCCTTTTAGCTCAAGTGGTCTGAATCACTCAAACCCCACTCATCTTCGCAACTGCATCCATTCTCTGGGGGGAAAAAAATACATTTTATTCTAAGCACGGAATCTGTATCTGCAGTGTTGACGGAAGAGCTTTTTTTTGCCAGGTTACTACATGCCTGTTCAGTGTACTCTGTTGAATGGAGAGGTGTCTTTCAAACAAACACACTATTCACACTCACAGGGGTAGCTTGCCATTTATTTTCGGGTTTTTGTTCCCCCTCTATGATTATACTGTCATTAAACAAATTGTGCAAAATACTGCACTCCTACTCAGCGGGAAATAAGTTCCGCCACCCATATTTACCAAATTACAAATACTTAAGTTCGTGGGATGTGGTTAAAAATGGTTCAGTCATTACGGAACAGTGTATTTATACAATCTAATTCCAAAAGAAGGTTATTCACCTTGAATATGTCGGTTTCTCTATCTCAGATGCATTTGCATTGACATGTGAAAGCAAGAAATCAGAGCCATTTCCAGCCGCTCAGCAATGCCCATGTGGCAGTTACTGCTGTGAGTCAAGGAGAAAGAATGTAATGCCGAGGGATATAGGATACAAACCAGCACCTTCTTGGAAGAAGGCATGAAATTTTACCTACTAAGTCACCACCTGTCCGCCATACATAATGATGTGCTTTTAAAAGTAACGGTGTGTTAGCATAACATGGACACTCTCCATCATCTTGAGTGTGGTCTCAGACATATTATGGTTGTTTGTGCAGTCAGAGAGTTTGGTAGATCTGCGTCATGCATCTGTGGATCACGTCACTGCACACATTCCTGAGAAAAAAGGGGGAAACAACACCGAAATAGCAGACATGGAAACTTTTAATATTTTATTATATTATTTATCTAATTTTAACAAAAACATGTTTGTGACATTATTTGATGTTATATGTTATTACATCATGTTTTATTATATTATTGATTAAAATACATACTGATCTTGTTCTCACTTTTCCTTGTTTAGCCTACACAAATCTGGGCTATTACATCATTAACAAACTGCATCATGTGGATGAGTCTGTGGGGAGTAAGACCCGGAAGGCGTTTCTCTATCTGGCTGCTTTTCCGTTACTTGACGCCATGGTGAGTGTGTGTGGTGACGTCTCAGCCCTGGATATTTAGCTGTAACGTGTTCTTGCTCTGACCGTCAGATCTGGCTCGCCTGCCTGGCACAGATGGCAGAGAGTATGTGTGTGTGTGGTAAGGCCAGGCATTAGAGCCTATTCAGATCTGGAAACCCATCAAGCTCCTTTGGATAAAAAAACGGCCCACGCGAACATCCTGTGCCTGTCAATGGAGGTTAAGTCGCAGCAGTGTTTTGTTTAAAGCATTGGTCTCAAACTTAATTCCTGGAGGGCCACAGCTCTACACAGTTTAGCTCCAAATCACACCTAAAGATCTTGATTAGCTGGATCAAGTGTGTTTGATTAGGGTTGGAGCAAAAATGCGCAGAGCTGTGGCCCTACAGGAATTGAGTTTGAGACCAATAGTTTAAAGAGTTAAGTATCGAGAGAGCGGACCTAGTTAACAAGGGGTCCATGACCCCTAGGGGATGAAATGTGCCACTGCAGGAGGTTGGCAATTATTGCTTGATTTGTATTTATTTTGTGGTAAACAAATTGAGATTTGCATGAAAGAAAAATACAGTATTAACCTAACTAAAATGAAGACGCTGAAGTTCTGGGAATTTTTCTAATAATCCTTAAAAAATGAATGCACAAAAATATTAAGCTTGTTTAAAACTAGTAACATTTAGGGTCTTTATAATTTTCCCATCAACGTACAGTAGTACCAAAAATGGTGCTATAGGACTAAAATACACCCAGATTTGAGTAGTAACAGGGACCCTGTTCCATCTCTCTCTATCCTTTAAAGGAAACAATATTTTGTATTGTAAGTCAGTGTGACCGTAAGCTCCTATCTGTGGTTTCAGGCTTGGACTCATGCTGGAATCCTTCTGAAGCACAAGCACAGTTTCCTGGTGGGATGTGCATCTATTTCTGATGTTGTTGCACAGGTATGAGTGGGTTTCATCAAATCAGCATTTCATAGCTTGATTCATGATGCCTTCTAACACTCTTTTTCTCTGTATTGGTGTGTTTATGAGAATGAATGTGATTGTATGAAGGATAATTGAAGGCAAACATAATGAGTTATGTGTCTGTGCTTATCATAGTCGCGGTGTAATTTGTTTTTATTATTAATGATGTATTTGGGTTTGAATTAATAATAGATTATGTATGTTCCACAAGAACGGCTATATTTATCACTGTCATTGTAATCCGGTTACACGGTTCTCTCTCTCTCTCTCTCTCTCTCTCTCTCTCTCTCTCTCTCTTTCTAGATTGTGTTTGTCTCTATTTTGCTCCACAGTCACCTGGAGTGTGTGGAGCCCTTGTTGATCCCAATCCTCTCTCTGTATATGGGCGCCTTGGTACGCTTCACTATTGTTGGTTTGGGTTACTACAGAAACATTCATGACAACATCCCAGAATCCAGTGGGCCTGAGGTTGGGGTATGTCAATTAACTCTCTTTAAACAAGTTCAACTAAGTGGTATTTTACCATGCAAATGACCTGCCCAGTTTATTATTACAGCTACAAATGTCAGTTTATATATATATATATATATATATATATATGTATATGTTTATATTAATGTTTATATATATATATATATATATCCTTATTCTGGCTTCTCAAACCTGTGAGAATCCTAAAACTGTGCTGTATACTGACACTTGTTCTGTGTAATAGGGTGACGCCACTATTAAAAAGATGCTGAGCTTTTGGTGGCCATTGGCTCTCATCCTGGCCACACAGAGGATAAGCAGACCCATCGTCAACCTGTTTGTGTCACGGGATCTGAAAGGAAGCACAGCTGCCACAGAGGTTAGTGTGTCCCATGGCAAAAATACACATCCCTTTACAGTAACAAAATATAGTGGCTTTCATTATGTAGTGGCTAACATAGTCGCAGCCAGTTAGACACAGCATATACAGTATGTGTGAATATTCGGTGTCATCGGGTATAGACATAGCAGCACTTGATTAAGAATTGTGACAATTAGGAATTTAGCTAAGAATACAGAAATGAAAACATGCTTGTATAGTGTCTATTTAATTTATGCATCCTGTGATCTTGTTAATTTATGCATCCTGTGATAAATTTATATATATATATATATATATATATATAACATGATAAAACCACATTCTAAGATATAAATGAAAACTAAAATAAAAGATAATTCAAAATAATAATTATAAATACTATTATAGTGTATATAATGCGAAAACGCTGAATAAAAAGGTTGATTGTTGTGCTTTTCCCACCTCAAATATAATAAACTAGGTTTATACAGTAACTATACAAGCTTTATTGTGAGTTTAGTTGTTTGGTGCCTCGATGTCAGAAATATTTTCCGTCACTCAGCTCCTCTACAATAGAAAGATTAGTTATAAACATGAAATTGTGGGTGTTTAATATTAGCATCATCTCACCGTTGTTTTCCAGGCTGTTGCAGTTCTCACAGCGACATATCCAGTGGGTCATATGCCATATGGATGGCTCACTGAACTCAGAGCTGTTTACCCTGCATTTGAGAAGGTAAATGTTGTTGTTGTTTTACCTTTAAACTAACACTTTTTTAATCCTTAATCATACAGTTCTCTGAATGCTTATTACCTATCATCCTCTACATATATACTTATTTTAAAATGACAGCTTTCCATCTCGTACTCCCAGTATTCTGCCTGAAAGATCAGGAAAAAGAGTCACTGTGGTTTATTTGCTTTTTATTTATACCACACTGTCTAATTTTGTCTCATACCCTTAAGGGATGACAAAATTAGTTTATATCTTCCACCTTCTCCGTGTGCTGCTAATACTGCAGTGTCTATTATCTTGTTGAACTTCATGACTAAGCAATTCTTTTATGTAAATAGAGTGGGTTCATGGAGACAGAGCAGCAGCCAGAGTCCCAGAGACTGTAATTAAAAAAGGCGCACAGTAGTGTGCTGTTATTTATGGATGTTTGGCCTGAGAACAAGGATCGGCAGGATCCACAATTAGGAATTCCTTAGGAAGTGAGGGGACATTCCCTAGCCACAGGTGTTTGGCCAATTGTAGTTAATTTTATGGATGAAAATGATCTATATTACTATTCAAAAGATTGTGGTCTGTAATATGGTTTAGAAAGAAGTGTCTTATACACATCAAGGCTGCATTTAATCGTTTGACAGCACTAGTTTTTGCTGTAGTTTTGATTAAAAAATCAAGATCTAAAATTTTCTAAAAAGATCTAAAAAGATTTTGTTTACACAAATTATGTGTGTACTGTGTATATTTATTATGTATATAAAAATACACACATATAGCATATTTAGAAAAAAAGTACATGTATTTAAAAATTATATAAACGTAACATATTTTACTTGCACACATGCATGTATATATTTATTTATAAATGCATAATAAATATGCACGTTAAAAAAAATCTATTTTGATTTTTATTCAGTTCGAATTCTTTTAAACAACATTTATTTACAAAAAATAATAACAATAATAATTTGTAACACCAATGTTTTACTGTTACTTTTGATCGATTCAGGGCATCCTTGCTGTGTAGTATTAGTATTGAAGAGTATTGCTTTCTTAAACAATTTTTTTTTTTTTATCCTGGCGAAGAAAAAAACCTCTCTCTTGATATCTGTTGTTTGTGTTTGTTCTTATTTTCCAGAATAACCCAAGCAACAAGTTGGTTAACAGCGGTACAGTTGTGACAAAGTCCCACATCAGGCGCTTCACTTTTGTTTGTTTGGCTCTTTCTATAACAGTAAGTTCATCCACATTCTCTTCTATCTCCAAATGGCATCAACAACACTTGTATTTTGGCAACAGCGGTTACTGAAGTTCAGCGAGTTCAAAAGTGCTGTGGGAGGTTATTATGACCGGGGGCTGTGGTCATATCCTTTGTTTAGCCAATCAGGCGGAGGAGATTTATATCCACAATTATGAACATTAGTGCTGTTGCTACATTCCCATTTAGGTCTACATGTATAGTATTTAAACACACACTAGCTCAATCAGTACACATTTCTACTTTTTATCATTCAATTTGTAATTTTTTCCATTTGTCCCCTGAATTTAAAATGCAATAAACAAAATCCATAGGCTCTTATTCAGCTACAGTTGTAAAGCCATAAGGAGCGCATAAGGGATAGTGTGTCTTGTTATTGTGAGTGCTTTTAGAGTCAGGCTAAATGATTAATTGATGCGCTCTGCCTCTGTAACAGGGTCAGACCTTCCCTTCCTGACCTAGATTAAAGCCTTCATGGTATTAAACTACTGCTATCAGTTTTATGCCATAATGTCACCTCTCTGCCGTTGATATGGAGGAAGAATCATGAATGTATGAGTCTGTGTCACTTATAAATCAAGGCTTCTGTTTAATCTCTTACGTAAACACAAAATAGTTTTGTCCAGATGTTCTCCTCTTCAATTAAATGTTATATGAATGCACTGCTATGAATGAATACCGGGTTTTCTTTGCACACATTCTGTTAACGTTTTGCTTCGTAAAAGCTGGAAACCCTTCGGACTTGACTGTAAATGATGTATCATTGATGGTTGATTTGTGTTATTAAGGTTAAGAGGTTACAGCAAGTGTTGTGTTCTTGTGCCAGCGTGCCTGGTCACGTGTATCAGTGCACACACTTCCTATTCCTGTGCTGCTAGCCACGTTTCAAAGGTGTTTCTCCACTAGATATAAACAGTTATGAGCGTAAATGATAGTGCTTTGATAGCTCTCTAAACTGTAAATATAATGTGCTTTCTTACAAGTGATCTAAATCTAAAATCAACACGCATACTGTATTATATTTATTTATGTTTTATTTGTTTTACCCTTGTTAACTGCATTATGTTTTACTTGACTTTTACTTTGTTTGGATGGCTCCATTCATGTTGTGTCTTTCTCTGTGCAGCTTTGTTTTGTGGTGTTCTGGGCTCCACACATTTCCGAGAAGATCCTGGTGGACATCATTGGAGTAGATCATGCCTTTGCTGAGCTGTGTGTCGCTCCATTACGAATTTTTTCCTTCTTTCCCATTCCAGGTATTACACTTAATTTACAAACATTCTGTTTTTGAGGGGACATATGTATACTTATTTTAGCACTCAGGAAAAAGTATACAGCAAGTACTGGGTTTTTTTGTTGTTGTTTTTTTGCAAATAAAATGAAAATGAATTTTAGATCTTTAAGTCCATCTCATGAAAAATCGGAGCACAAACAAAAGTGTTGCGTTCATATTTTTGTTGAGTGTATATATATATATATATATATATATAACACATGATAAAACCACATTCTAAGATATAAATGAAAACTAAAATAAAAGATAATTCAAAATAATAATAATAAATACTATTATAGTGTATATAATGCGAAAACGCTGAATAAAAATCTTTACCATTGGCAAAGGTTGATTGTTGTGCTTTTCCCACCTCAAATATAATAAACTAGGTTTATACAGTAACTATACAAGCTTTACTGTGAGTTTAGTTGTTTGGTGCCTCGATGTCAGAAATATTTTCCGTCACTCAGCTCCTCTACAATAGAAAGATTAGT
>JAUCMU010000042.1:11963799-11982306 GCA_032275025.1 Enteromius treurensis
TGGGGGGTGTTGATCTGTCCGATCAGCTGCTGCAATACTACGCTGCACAGCACAAAACCATGAAGTGGTACAGAAAAGTCTTCCTACACTTCTTGGACATTGCCGCCAACAATGCTTTCGTTTTGCACAAAGAGCTGGTTGGCAACATGACTCACAAACAGTTCATGGATGAACTTATAGAAGAGCTCTGTGGCGTGTCACAGAAAGCAACACCAAAACAGTTTAGCACAGACCATGTGCCGATTCCAGGAGCTGAGCTGACTTCAGACATCAGACAAACTGCTACTGTCGGTCGCCGGACATGCGTACACTGCAAAGCCGTACTTGGGAAGAAGCAACTAACACCTTGGAAATGCCAGGCTTGCAACGTTCACCTGTGTCTTCAGTTGAACAGAAACTGTTTCCAGGAATGGCACAAAAATCTTTGATTGTGTTCAGATGTTTCATTTTCCCCTGCCATCACAATGAACACTGGAGTCATGGCTTCTGAAAATATATGGCCTTTACTTCACAACTTTACTGTTCTCACTGTTTTTTTTTTAACAAATAAATTCAAGAGACTGCTTTTGAAATGTTTTATGATTCCAAAATTATTTTGATTTTGTCTGTAATGATGAATCTCAATAAAGCACATATTTTGCTACAATAATGGTATGAAGAAATAATACATAAAAGTTTGCTTCAAGACACACTTTGCAAAAGTTTAACAATTCTTATAATAAACTTCATCACATTATTGAACAATGATAATAAAATAATATACAGACAAAATCCATTGTGTCTCTAGGAATGGGAATGTCAGTTTACGGTGTTTCCCTGTAAATATTACAGTAATTTACTATTACCTATTTAACAGGTTCTTACTGTAGCATTTTCACAGTTAAAAAATCACGATCATTTTTTACAGTTTATGTTATATTGTACAAAAATCTAAATCTGTCAATCGTCAACTGGACCCTTTACCATCTCACTTGGTTAAAGTTGGCTTACCTTTCTCTCTTCTCTAATTACAGACATCATACATGCGTCACTTCTTTTTGTTATTGTTCCTGCTGGCTTTAAATCTGCAGTGATAACACCTATTCTTAAGAAACCAGGCGTTGACAAAGGGCTTGTAATTTTGACAATTTATACAAATTAAACAGTTTCAATCAACCACTACTCCAGTTGTCACTGGTGTTTCACAGAGCTCTGTTTTGGGACCTCTTTTGTTTCTTATTTATCTTCTTCCAATAGGCACCGTCTTTAGGAAACATGGCATTCAATGTCGTTGTTAAAGCAGATGACACCCAACTCTATCTCTCCTCTAAATCTTCTTCAAAGTTTCTCCCTTTTGCTCTTGTTGAGTGCCTCGAAGAATTAAAAGTTTGGTTTTCAAGTAATTTCGAGAAGGTCTAGTACTAGGGTACCATGTCATTATACACATTTGTGTCCTCATAAACCACATGTATAAGACACACTTATACACACACTCACACACACACACACACACATTTATTTTTAATGTCTTTTCAAATTTTAATATATAATACATTCAGAAAAAAAATCACAGTAGTTTTGTTATGATCAGTTGGTCATTACCAGTAAAATGAATAAGTCTCTATGGGCCCCCTACTGGTCAAAACAAATCATTACCTAAACTGTAACCTCCATAGGTTCATCTCTAACCAACAGAGTTATACACCCAACACCTAGGTCAATATCCAGAAACAACTCAAATACAATTTAGGCCATCATTTAAGTGATTTTTCTATGAAAAAACTAATATTTTAAATGCAAAATAAAAACGTAGTTGAGGAACTTCATGGTAAATAGGTCCCAAAGTACTTAATATCGCTGAAATATAGATGGGAAGTAAACGAATACAATTATATATTATTTGTATCATTAAAAATGTATTTATCGTGGAGTACCTATCTGTAAACAGGAAATGAGGAACTAATGAGGGTTAATTTTGATAATCAAAACATATGTAACCAAGTGCAGAGTAGTCTTGTCTGATACTGATATTACAATAGCCAGTCTTAACAGTTTACATGATCTGGCTCTTTATTTGTATTTATTTATTTATTTTATATATCAAAATATATTAAACGTGCGTGTGGTAAGAGGATCTACAGCGTATCGCGTTGGCCAAAACACACAAGGAAACGCATGGTGAAAAATAATATCACAGACATCGCATTCGGACTCTAGAATTATCACAGAGGTTGTGAGAGAAAACACAGACATGGCAGATCCGGACAGGATTAAAATCACAAGTACGTCTGTGAAACAAAACATTCTCTAACGACCCCCTGTAAAACTAGTCCCGTCCGAATAGGCCTTTACTTTTAGTCATTATTTGGGTAGCACACATTCTGAATGCCTTTGGCAGAATTCAGATGAGCCATTTTAATCTAGATTAATTTCTAAATTAATCTAGATAAAACTAATTATCTATGCCCACTCCTAATTTTAGGACCACTTTGATGAAATTTTTTGATCCACTTCAAATGTTGACAACTATAAATATTGACATTTTCCAGTTTTCAGCATTGATAAGATTGATTGGATTTTAATGTTTCTTGAGCACCAAATCAGCATTTGAACACTAAATATCACATGAATATGTTGGGTTTTAAAATATGTGACCCTGTCTGTGAAATCCAATTTAAATTGAAATAATATTTAACAGTCTTACTGTTATAAGTAGCCCTTTAATTTTAGAAACTCCAACCAGACATGATTTAAACAAATGAATTGGTCTGCGTTTCATAAATGATGCCCAGTGTGTTGGGGAAAGATGATTAGCATTTTCTTTGTACGCACACAGAAGAAAAAGAAAGACTCGGATGAAGACATGGTCATCGACGGGGAGGACTCAGCCCCCATGAACGAGGTCAGGGCCGGGGGCCGCATGGACGACATCGTGGAGTTAAGAGAAGAGGATGAGGAAGAGCTGGAGGAAGACTGAGCAGGATGAGTTGTGGGAATCAGGGCCTTGCTTTCACGGGCAGTTTTTTTTTATTGCTTACTGTCCCCTGCTTCCACCTTTCCCTCCTGCCGAAGCGAGAACCCAGCTCACCTTTTCATTGCACACAGTTCAAATAAACAGAGAGAGATTTAGATATCAGTCGTCAAGACTACAATGGTCTGCTGCAGCATATCTGTGTTACAGTACACACACTGACATGTGTACATGTGTCTTCCAGCTGCCGTCGGGAGATTGTATTTTCTGATGCAGGACAGTGAAGATATTGATTTGTACCAAAGTAATGTTGTGCATTAATTGCTCATTTTTTCTGTTTGCTGATCTTTAATGTGCTGCCGTCCTACACGTTTTGAATCTTCAATGGAAAGACTACACTAAATGCAGTTACATCATCCGCTTGGAATGTATTTTCTGTTTCTTCTTTTTCTTCTAATATTTAACCGAAAGGACAGACTTGATAAGAATTTTGAGGTCCAGAGGCGGTGACGTTACTGCAACATGTTTTTTGGGGGGATTTTATCATCACAATAAATGTCAACAGAAGACAGATAGATAGATATATATAATATATATTACAGATTTTGTTTTGCAATTGAGAATGAATTTGATGGACATCTTTGAAAACAACAGCTTCAGAGTGATAAATGGTTGAAGTTTATGGGTCACCTAGAGGACCTATTTTTTAAGTAGACATACCATATGTTGTTGGTGTATAAAACACGATACATTTTGTATGGGTGATGTTGTGAATTCTGTATATTGTAGGAAAAGAGAATTGGACTGTGTGTTTTCACAATTACGTCTATTTTTTTTTTTCTTAATTTATATTGGGCATTCATTTTGTATCTCAGGATGTTTGTGATGGAAAATATAAAGTAAATATAGTAATATAAATATACATTACTTGTATAAAGTAATATAAAGTCTGAATAATGATCCCTCCCTAAAGAGCTGTTTTTCAAGTTTCTCCATGGAACGAAGATACACGCAGCTTGTAAGGATGTTTCAAGCCTGTGTTTGTTTTGTTTAGATTATAGTGAAGTCTAGTTTAGCTTCTTCTGTATTTGAGATTTCCTGGACAATGCAAAGTGATAGAAACGTTTATTACAGTTTCAGAAATCTTCAGTCCTCTCATTAAACAGTGAAAATGTGGTTTAAAGTGGTCTGTGATGAGGTTCGGACTTATTTATTAAAATGAAGCTAAGAGTGTGTTTGTCCCTTTTACTGCAGTTGGGGAAAAGTCCGCCACACAGAAAGAGAAAAATTATGCTCTAGACGTCACACACATGGAGTCTGACTAATAAACTAATTTAGGTCAAATTTACATCATTTGCAAGTGGATTAAAATAACAGCGCATACACTGATTTCATAGCGGTGAAATGACGCCACCTGTCGTGACGTCTGAACACAGCTGAATCACTGGAGGATTGAACACGCATGCTCTGCGCGTGATCACACACACAGGTAAACAACATTCACTTTTGAGGGTTCAGGTTTATTTATGTGGGCGTGTTGGGGGCAATATCTTGATCACAAGACATTTTGCGGTAATGTTGAATTCGTTAACAGTAATTGATGCATTAAATAGGCTACTAACATTTTCTCAGCATTTTATATGTACATTATTTAATTTAACATTAGTAAAAACATTAGTAAACTTAATATGAACAAGCACTATTTTTTGTTAGTGTTTAATAATAAAATAAAAATATAGGCATTGTTAACTGAAAGTTCATAATACCTAAAGCATTAAAGAGAGAGTTTATTAAAAAATGAAAACATAGTCCTTATGTCATTTCAAAACTGTATGACTTCCTTTCTTTTTGTGAAACATAAAAGAAGAATTACTTAAGAAGTGTTTCTGTTGCTATAATTAAAGTCAAAAAGGTCTGGTGTTATTTTGGACCTCATTGACTTGCATTGCATGGTCATAAAAAGGTCAAATATTCTGCAAAATATATTATTTTGTGTTTTACAGAAGAATGATTTTTATGGTAACGACTTGAGGATGAGTAAACATGTTTTCGTGAACCAACTCTGGTGTTTAATTGGACTTGGTTCAGTGTTTCATTTTAATTAGCCTTAATCAGCCTATATTTTCTCTACTGTGCATACCATTATAGATATATTTAAAGATGTTACCTGGCAGACATTGACAAAAATCTGATGTGTGAATGTGATGAGCTGCTGTGATGAGAAATGTTTGGCATCCATACATGCTATGTATGGTACAGTGCATTCCCATGGGGTCAGGCTTTCCCTTGCACACACTTGGCTCTGAGACAAAAACCTTTAATAGTAATCCAATGTGAAAGTCCTCCCATCCCCACATCCCTTACACCCAGGATCCTCTCTCATGACTAAACAAGGGCCCTTGGCATTCTACAAATTAAAGGAAGACAGGTCGAGTTGAATATCTGGTAGTAAAGCAGACCTGTCTGTTCTCAGAAAGATGGTGGGAGAGGGCTGGGTCTGATTTATCTATGCTGAGCCATATACTGTGTCACACGTCACTATGCCATGTTGAGCATGTCTTGAAAGGAATCAAGTCTATGCAAAGAATATCCTCACTACCCACTCACCCAGTTTTCTTTTTAAGCTCTGTGTTGGAACTGTGTGGAAGTTGAACACACACATGTTGGGTTTACATGTTTTATGGGGACATTCCATAGGCGTAATGGTTTTTATACTGTACAGACTGTATGTGGTTTTGTCCTACACCGACCCTACACCTAAACCTACCCCTTACAGGAAACTATGTGCATTTTTGGATTTTCAAAAAACTCTGTGTGATTTATAAGCTTGTTTCCTCATGGGGACCTAAGAAATGTCTCCACAAGGTCAAAATTTACTGGTATTCCTATCTTTGTGGGGACAAATGGTCCCAATGAGGTGATAAGTACCAGGTGCACACACACACACACACACACACACAATTATTATAGCATAATGTGAGTGAATAAAAGTAAATAGTAACCACAACTGTCAAGCAAGAGTTTCAAGGCAACAAAATTTTAGCGTTGCAATCACAGAAATAAATTACCTTTTAGCATTTTCAAATATTAAAATAGAAAACCAGTGTTTATTGTAATAAATCACACAGAAAGTTCCCCTGCTTAAGTCAGCCCATGTCCAGGCCCGTCTGAAGTTTGCCAGAGACCATGTAGATGATCCAGAGGAGTTATGGGAGAAAGTCCTGTGGTCAGATGAGAACTTTTTGGTCTTAACTCCATGCACCGTGTATGGAGGAAGAATGATGAGTATCATCCCAATTATACCATACCTACAGTGAAGCATGGGGCTGGAAGGATTATTACGGATTATACAACTTCAGTAATTAAATTAAAGTAGTATATGCCTATTTTTATTCAGAAATTCTAAGTCCTAAGATTAGAATTAGGTCCCAAGACACAAATAAACACAAGTTTAAAATAATTAAAGTAAGTGAGTCCCGCTTAATATAACACCCAATTTATAAGATTAATTACTGCAGATAAACTCAATGTTTGTCTCACATAGATAATAATTAATATCACTCAATTGAGTTAAATCCTATGACACTTATTATAGATAGCCACAAGAGGGAGCACTAACCACTTCTGAGAGAATCGAGAACGTCTGCTCCTTCATCCATCGGGTCAAGATCAAACACTATATCGGACTTATTTTGATAATCAGTAACTAACCCTAATCTTCATTTATTTTATAATAATGTTTATGCTGATGATGTCGATGATTACGGCATCGCCTAAGAAGTACATCACAGCATCACTGTAAAGCAAATAACGACAGTAACTGCATAAATTAACAATAAACAGTACAATAAATAAGTAATTGTATTTATTAATTAATTTAATTATCAAAAAATACGTATTTATAATAATAAGGACGTCTGCAGATTTATTTTATGAAACGGTTGCATTTCTGTGATATAAAATCATATAATATCACCCCTTCTGACACCCAGCACAAACAGCTGTGAGAGAAACTCGTAAAGCTTTGGGTTGTAGTGTACTACACTCCGTAGATTCTCCGAATTATCCTCACGCACAACTCAGAGTGCAGTGTTTTCAAAAGCTCCGCCCGGAATAACTGCGCGAAAAGTAGTGCGCTGTGTAAAGTAGTGCGGTGTGTAACTCGTTTTATTACAATAAGGTCACATCTTAAGGATCCCTTTTCATTGTCATTCAGTTATGTGTTAATATAACAACCAACAAGTTTGTGTTTTGCTCCTTTGATGTCATTAGGAATGTAATTGCCAATAGTTGAAAACATTGAGATCCTCAGTAAATGCATGTTGTTTTAATGTTCTTTTTATGCAGTTAACAATAATACTAGTCTTTTCAATTAAAACAACAAGTTTGTGTTCATCTTTCTACGCCCTGTACATTTGGCGGGAACGGCGCATTGATATCTAGAGTTAAAGGGAGGGGGAAAACAATCCGTAGTATTAAAGCCCACGGGAGCAGCTGTTCGAAATCTTGCAGTAAATGACAAGCAGCCGCTCTGGTGCTGCAGTCGCACAAGCGCGGAGGTCGAGCGGAGCCGCGCACTCCCACTTTGGACTTACTTTCACCTGATACTTCACATACACTGACATCTGACCGTATTGCCAGTTTTCATTCAGGTTCACTACAGCCACGGTAAGTCTTTCTGGATTATGATTTACTCTAATTTTGGACGTTTTTATTATATCAAATTAGATTTAGCGAACTGTATTTAAACCTTGTGGAGCATAAAACCAAGACTATATTTTAACTTAACTTTACATAAGCGCGCTGTATTATTTAATGCGTGGCACATTCAGTAAGTTTATGAGTTTGTAAGACCGCTGTACTGTACTGAAGTTCAGGCTTGAGATGAGTCACTAGTTGTGCAACATTTAAAGGGCGAGTTTTCACCCTAATTTATTCCCCCTTCACAGGCACTCACCATGCCGCTGAATTCAAGTATGGCGAGTAAAAATTACGATTACGACTACGACTCCTATCAGCCCTATTTCTATTTCGACAACGAGGAAGAGGATTTCTATAACCAGCAGCACGGACAGCCACCGGCGCCCAGTGAGGATATATGGAAGAAATTTGAACTGCTCCCCACCCCGCCGCTCTCCCCGAGCCGGCGTCCCTCGCTGTCAGACCCCTTCCCCTCCACAGCAGACCAGCTGGAGATGGTGTCGGAGTTTCTCGGGGACGACGTGGTCAACCACAGTTTTATATGTGACGCGGACTACTCCAAGTCGATTATCATTCAGGACTGTATGTGGAGCGGCTTCTCCGCGGCGGCTAAGCTGGAGAAGGTGGTGTCGGAGAGATTAGCGTCGCTGCAGGCGGCGAGGAAAGAGTCTTCCAGGGGCGACTCTGTGGACGTCTGTCGGTCCAGCCCTAACGTCAGCTACCTTCAGGACATGAGCACCCCTGCCTCACAGTGCATTGACCCATCAGTAGTGTTTCCTTTCCCGCTGACTGACAGCTCAAAGCCGTGTAAACCGACATCCACAACCCTGCCACTGGATACCCCACCAAACAGCGGGAGCAGCAGCAGCAGTGACAGCGATTCCGGTGAGTGCTGATTAAAACTAGATGTTCTTTACACCTTTTAGATAAGCTTGCACTTTTTTTAACAGTGTAAGAATTTATGGTGGTTAAAGTGTTAACACTAGATCGAGACTGTAGTGAAGAGAGACGCCCCCGCCCACTCACGTTTTTGCACTACGCAAAGTAGTCTAACGTTAGAATGAATAAGCAGAGCGGCAGATTGACATTTTTGTTTGCTTTTTAACCCAAACAGATGACGAAGAGGAGGAGGACGAGGAGGAGATCGACGTTGTCACGGTGGAAAAGAGAAAGTCCGTGAGAAAGCCTGACGCGAATGCAACGCATCAAAGCCCCGTCGTCCTCAAGCGGTGTCACGTTAACATTCACCAACACAACTACGCCGCGCAGCCATCCACGCGGAGCGAGCAGCCTGCGGTCAAGCGGATTAAATTCGAGAGCCACATCCGGGTGTTTAAACCAATGAACCACAGCCGTAAATGCGCGAGTCCCAGGACGTCGGACTCCGAGGATAACGACAAACGCAGGACTCATAACGTTCTCGAGCGGCAACGGCGGAACGAGCTCAAACTCAGTTTCTTCGCGCTAAGAGACGTAATTCCTGACGTGGCCAACAACGAGAAAGCTGCCAAAGTGGTGATACTTAAGAAGGCGACGGAGTGCATAGCGAGCATGCAAGAAGATGAACAAAAACTGATCTCACTTAAGGAGCAATTAAGGAGGAAATGTGAACATTTGAAACAGAGACTTCAGCAGCTGAGCAGTTCTTAAGTTGCTTGGACTTAATTTATTGACTGAACTTGTTTTAAGCATCCTTGTAGTCAATACAAGGACTCGAAGGTGTGGCAAGTAGTGAGCAATCTGACATTGATTTATACAATTACACTGCCTCAATTTGAACAGGACGGAGGTTAGGTTTATTTGTATTTAATTTAATTTTTTTTAGTAAAAAAAATATTCTCTGCGGTTCCACTTACTGTTTGCCTTAACTTAATGTTTTGTTTTTGTAAGTTTTGTACATAATGCACATATGTATTCAAGATGCTGTTGATTTCTCAATGCATTTCTCTATAAAACTGTTTTTGGCTAATCCTGTCTTTTAATGTGGACTCATTGTTTTTGCCTATTTTAGTCTCGTGATGACTTCAAAGCCTACAATTAGGTAACCATTAAGAAGAAACAGTCATGCACACGTTTGATGTTTAATTGATTTGGCCTATGTAAAAAAAAAAAAAAAAAATCTCTTGGCAGTGCAGTCATCTGTTTGTAGCTTTGGGATGATTAATGCATGTGTCAGAATTACATTTTCTAGTTACAGGCATCAAACCCAGAGCCTAATGTAAAGCTATGTGCTGAATCACACATCTACATACTGATTTCGTTGGCTTCATGATCTTGGCTACACTGATCTGAGTAAGTGATGTTTACAGTGGACCCAGTTTTAATTGACTTCATGTTCTACAAGAAAATAAAGCTTGGAATGTAATTCTGAGAGTAGTGAGTAATTGCCATTTAACGTCCTAAGAAGAGCTTCGGTGCACAACCAAAAGTCACCTTCCCTTCAGTGGAGCTGTTGGAGGACCATGTTGGGACAGGGAATCTCATAAGGAAACGAGCTTATTTTTTCCTAACCTTCAAATCACGTTTGTTTAAAAAGTTAATGGTTCAGTAGATAAAACACATACTCCTTTTCATACCCAGTTTTAACAACTTATCATTTTCTCTGACATTTTCTGCTAACTGGATGTCAGATGATTAACTAAACTACCGAATGAGGATGAAATCACATACTAGATCTGTGTTGTGTGCCTCTTTTTGTTTGTTTCATAAATGCTTAGCCTAAACCTTATCTGTTCACTGTTCTCGGATTAAACATGACTTAACCTTAAACATACTAAAATAAACCACTTACACCTCTGTGAAGCATAAACACTCATGTCTAAATGATGTCATTTGATGCTTTGCCTAATAAGACATGCAAGGGTGTATTCTCAGCCTTATTATAACAATAATTAATAGTTAATACATTATGAATATTACATTATAGAAGGTAAGGATCTTTATGGTCAAGAAGTCCTGAATAAATGACATCTACCTCAGACATTGTCTGCATGTGTGAGACAGGCTCTCGTTCAGGCTAAAAGTTTTAGTGTTGTGCACTGTGATTTTTTTAGATTCGCTGTAAGTGTGATAATGAAGCTAAACAGACTATATAAGATAAAACTTTGAGCCACGAGTGAATTTCTTATTGTTTTGTGGGGTAATAGATGAAGTTGTCGCGCTGTGACGTCAAACCTTGATCCGACTCTATGCAAAGCTCCCCACGATGCGCGTGCAGCTGAGCACATGGAGGAGAGAGGACGCGCACTTAGCAGCCTGGCTAATGTAGCCTGCGGGTCGCAAAATAGTGACAAATGAAGAACATTTCAAACCTGGAAAGTGGACTGACTTGCCTAAGGCGTCCTACATGGTAAGATTCTTATCCATTGTTGCGTTTAAGGTGTATCCCAGTAGTTGTGAAACAAAATCTTAGCTTTAGCTAAACAGTGTGCTCATGTTTTGTGCCACAGGTGCAGGGATTTCATTCTTTTCACAAGCAGTGATCAATATCGATCATTATTGTAAACCGTTCTTCATTTTTATTGTTAACATTTGTCATTATTATACATTAATTTGGGCAATGCACGTTTGGGAGCAGTGATTTGTTGTGATAAAAGCTACTACAATGCGCACTGTATTTGGTTTTTTGTAAAAGGAATCATAATTTGCTAAAAGATTCCAATGTTATTCTGCCAAAAATGTTCTTTTACATATTTTATAAATCACGGTCATTCTATCAACAAGCAGATACATTGATGCATTTTATAGTATGATGCATTCAATGTATTTCCTAGAAAAGGGCCACACAAATTAAAGTCAAGTCTGTAACGTTAGATGTAGATTTATTCTGTCTTAATTTGAAGGTCTTATCACTATGTCACTATGCAAGCAGTGTCTGTGTGTTGACAGACTTCATAAATTATTTTCTAAGGTGCTCAGTCTATCAATGGAGTTAGGATTGCCCTGTAAGAGATTTATGATCTGGAGGCCAGTGGTGGATGATCACAAGGTCTTCATGATCTTATCAGCCATGGAATTCTATAGAAAAGTGAATGGGACTGTATACATATGCAGGTAACACAATGACATTCAGGACTGACGTTTAAAATCTGTATGCATTTCTATTTTTACTGGAACAAATGTTTTTTTACATGCAGTAAAGGTCAATAGGGTGCTGTGTTTTGGACCCCATTGTCTTTAACTGGGACCAAGGGTTTGAAACATTTTTCAAAGCATCATCTTTTGTGTTCTGCTGAAGGAAGTCATAAAAGGACAAGAGGGTGATGTACAGTAAATGACAGAATTCCAGTTGTCCTGTTGTGTCCCTGAAGGACTGCTGACACTTCCATACGTGCATCTCATCCCAAATGCAGTGGCATTGTGTGGATCTGTAAATTAAAAGGAACATACTTGCCTGCACAAAGCTGTTCCATACCTTCAACGTGTCCCTTGAGAGCAGACCTGACTCAATCACATAGCTTAGATTTCAGTCTGTCACTTTGCGGTTGAATGGTCACTATGATTAAGAGGTCCGTGCATGGACCCCCTTTTCAGTGCAACTGACATTTTCAGTTTAGGATCATCTGTGTTGTTTTGAGTTCTGGTGCATGACCATATTTACCGGGAGTATGGCACAGTGCACTCAAGACAGTTGGCATATCATTTGTCTCTGATATAAATTCTATACTGCTGACTTCATTATTCATTGGTCATGAAGCATGGATTCAGATGCACCTGGGGAGATGTAGCAGCTGGTAGAGCGCACAGAAATGATTGCTGCAGCAACATGGCTGAATTAGTTTTGATTAGGTGAGCGCGAATGTATGAATGAAGTTAATGATCCAGAAATAGAGCTTGCTGGTTGTTCTTCCATATGGGAACATGAGTCAGTGTTTGGTTAAGGCATCAATTTTCTATCTGATCCTATTTTAAACATAGTCTTGTGTGAATGGGAATATGCATGAAATTAAAGTGCAGACAAGGTTATGCATGGTAAAACCAGGCTCCATATATGGTCATTTCTGGGAGGAGTCAGGGTGGAGACGCATGTACACACAATCTTCACCTGACTGGGATTTTTTTGTTTTGTTTAGTTTTTGCGCAGGTTCTGGCGTGCGCATGGTTTTATAAATCCGAAAACATTGGTGCGTTCGTGAAATCTAGCTTTTGAGCGTACGCACACTTTTAGGATGAGATCTACAGAGGGTTTTTATAAATGAGGCCCCAGGTCTGGTAATGAAAAACAGAATTATTAAGTAAAAAAATAGTGCTCAAAAATGATGTTGCTGTGATGCTGCAAGTGACTTTTGCCACTAGGGTATCTCCGCCGAGACCGTTACTGTTTTGTACAGGAAGACTTTATGCCACACCATAGCCAGGAATATTGCTGTGCAACATTTACTTATTGGATATTTTAGTGACTAATTTAATTATAGAATGCCCTATGTTAGAGTAGGTTTGAATATGTTTTTTAATTATAAGCAACAGTTTGGGGTCCATTTAGAATCAAACATAGCAAGAATTAATATATGGAGGGTGTTCAGTAAAAGCTATAAATGAGTCACAAGTCTTTTCTGATTGACTGAACCATTTTATTTACAGTATGAAAGCCTTATGGTCAAATACCAAACCCAAAACAGAGCATGTGTAAAAACAGTAACGGAGTGGTGTGTCCGAATTCACAGCTCTGATAACACATTGGACAGAAAAAAAAAACCCAGGTGGCATACAATTTCCGGTGAGATCTTGAATTGGTATCTGATGGATGTTTGACTATGCCACAAGGCCATTGGAGATGATTTGTGAATGGCAGTGGAGCAACTGATACTAGTAGGTCACATGACAATGACAACATGATGAATGCATTACGTCCAGATCACATTCTCAATACACACCTTCTCCTGCTGTTTACATATAAAGGATTTAAGCAAAAGAAGTTCCCACTCAGAGAGTCTGCGTTTCTAGACACAACCTCACTTTTATTCCCCCCCCCCTCAGTGATTGAAACCAGAAACTCTAGTTCTGGCGCGGTTGTACAATGTTTGCTCTGACTCATAGATGGTGTATGCACAAAATGTTTTTGCATAAATTTCAAATAATTCATTTAAAAATGGTTCAACCTCATCTATTATCAGACTGGAGACATGTTTTGTTACATCATAATAGAAACGTTCTGTTCATGTGTAGTGAAAGTCAGGCTGCGGTTCGGATGGTCACTCAACCACAGCCTGAACTCATGTTCTCTTTCATTTACTTAACCAGACACTGTGTATTTGTCTCAATAAGAGACAAAGGGAAATCTTTATTTAAACTCTGTGCCCCTGCTCAGTGACTGAGTTGTAATTGCCTGTTGCGGTCTGTCCATTTTTGGCTCTTAGCACTGAGCATTTAAATGTTGAGTGTGAGGCCGACATGGTGCTAATGTCACTGAGTCTCATCCTGTCTTTCTCGCACTGGGGGCCATCCGGGGCACTGGAAGCCTCCCAAATACTGAGAAAAGCAGCTCTGCGCTTTCTCTCTCGCTCTCTCTCTCTCTCTTCAGCAAGCAGTGGCTCTTTAGGGATTGATATGAAACTTAATCTTCAGTAGCAGCTACCATAAGAGGCTTCGATATTTAGCCAAGTGCTCAGCTGTTATGCGTTATGTTACATGGTTTGTAAAAGATGTCCGAGGCCAGAGTTATCCTATCCCATTGCTATTGCTCACCAATCACCTGGTTCTGTGGCTCTCAACTGGTTGGTCATGATCCAAAATTGGGTCGCAGATATCAAACTGGGTCACAAATGAGCTATAAAATTCAGCTAAACGTATATAAGGTAACAGGCTTATCAACTGATGTAGTTATTTCAAGCCTTTTTAATAAGCGAGTTACCCCAAAATGAAAATTCTGTCATTAACTCCCTTTAATGTCGTTCCAAACCCGCAAGACCTTTGTTCACCTTTGGTACACACATTAAGATATTATTAAATATTATATGAAATCGGAGAGCTGTCTGACCCTCCATAAACAGCAATGCACCGGATTTGTGTTCTGAAGATGAACGAAGGTCTTATTGCGACCTATTGCTGACTTACAGTCTTTGCACAGTCATCCAAGATAGAAGAAGCTATTACACATCTGACCTTTAGTTATTGTTGTAAATGTTTTACACTCACATCAACACATTGCCCTGCCATAAATGCTGTATTGTATTTTAGCTTCTTGTGAAAATGCAGGTGATCAAACTAGGCCTTGATGTTAATGCTGAAGCATTCCTTGAAGGCAGGAAGTGATCAGATGGCACATATTTTATCTCTCGGCCTTTTACGAGCATTTTATGGATCAGATAGCAATTCCTAGAGTCTAGGTTCATTTGTCATGGCTGATTGAAGCAATAGCTGTGGTGAAGAGAGCGGCCTTCCCTTTCATTTTATGGGGATGAGTAGATGAGGACTCAATGACTTGGGCTCCTCCGCACAAGCTCTTTGTGTCCCCAGGGAGGCTTGAATTGCTCTGGCCAGCCCGTGTAAAAGAGAGGAGATAGCCGGCCATCTGGAGAACACGATACGATCACCAATGGTTCCTGCCATTTAAAGTTCCCCATCATCCCCCTGCTGGCACATCATCTCCCTTGGCCTTGACGCATGTTAAATTATATTTAACCATCAGTTGTCATATTTTATGTAGCCTTGTTTTCTTTTGTTCATTTATACCTGGCTATTATAAATCACACTCAAATGCGGAAAGAGAGGGCTCAGTAACTGTGTGTGTGTTGGTGTGTATTTCCGAGTGGTGTGGTGTTCCTGTGTGTGTTTGTATGTGTTAGAGGAGGATCATGTTCTCTCTCACATATACACGCACACACACACAAGGATGTATAGACATATCGTAGCCAAACAAGATGAATTATTTAACCGGACTCGTACTGTGTACTGGTTGGACAATTCAAAGAGACGCCACACAACAAATTTGATATTCGAATGAAAAAAAATCAATTTCTCTATAAAATTTAAGCTCACTCTTTGTTCTCAAATAACATCTGGAGGAATAGCAGGAACCGGTAAATGATACAGAGGAAATAGTTTTTTTTTTTTTTATGTGGTCAGAGTGAAGCTACCTGTGATTTGTCTTGAAATATTTTCAGATTAATATCTTATATTAATGTATTGTTTTGTCTAAATAAATTAAATCATTAAATACTTAAAGTGCTCCTATTGTGCCTTTTCAAATATGATCTTTCGTGCAGTGCGTCATGTACTGTAGCTGTATGTGAGCATAAAGTATTTGCAAAATTGTGATGCCGACAGTGCACGATAAATTACGTTTTTTTAAAAAAGAGTCTGCTCACTGTCGCCTAAAACAAGTTGTCAGCAATTCAGATCTTTTTCTGTTACGGCCACACGTCACAAAGTAACTTATTTATCTACGTCGCGAACAACTTGCCCGCCCACAAACAGTACAATTTCCACGTGGATTGCATCATGTCAGGAAGACGCTGTACCCTGCGCTGTCATTCAGTTATGACAATGGGCGTTTAGTAGGGATGCTCATTTCGGTTATTTCTCGTAACCGACAACCAACGCTGGTTCACCGATTATTAACCGTTAACTGACAACATTATTTAAAATGAGAATTTAATTCAATTGAATTCAAAGGATAAGCACCTGTGACCCGTTAAAAATAGTAATATTAATATCAACCATGGCAACGTCCACAAAACTAAGTCTTACCACTTTCTGACATGACAGGACTCCAATCGAGGCGTGAGTTCTTTAATCAAACCTTCATTAACCGACAGCAGCTTTGCACGGAGACCGGAGAATATGAATCGTGTGCAGAACACACAACTGACGAGAGCGGCTCCAGCGGAAAACTCACGAGATCTAATAAAACTTTCAGATGACACGCAGCTCATTTCTGCATCACTATAAGTTACCCAAAACACACATTAAAACATGTAACACCCGCTAGAAGCACGTTTGTGCAGCAGAGCGGCTCTCCTGGTCTGTTCACACAGCGCATGTGCTTTCATTCCCTGTATTAGGTCTCAACAACTCTATTCTGCTGCTTTGTGAATGTGGCCAATGAAATTAGATTTTTTTTTTTTTTGTAAACACAATTTTATATAGGGTAGGAGTAGGTAAAATACTGAAATAAATAAATAAAATGAGCTTTTAAACCTTTTAACTGATTGTATGAATCGGTCAAACTTCAAATCGGTCGGTTAACGGTTAAAATGAGCATCCCTAGCGTTTAGTTTTCCGACACACACTGTAGTGGTAGACCAATCACAAAGGACTGCATCATCTGATCAATCACAGCAGAGGACTCACGGAAAGGAGGGTTTAGACAGACTGATTCTTCAAACTGCTTCACACGAGTAGTTTACGAAATCATTTAGAGATGGGGTAAAATTAAATCTCTTTTTAGGAGAAAAATTTTTAGGAGACTCATAAAGCAATGTAAGCTACCTTTAAAATGACATAATAGGGGCACTTTAACTAAATTCAATCATTATAAATAAAATGCATGTTAATTTGAGATTTCTTAAAGAGAATAGTTTACAAATTAGCGTTAAAATAATCTGATCTGATCTTTTTTTTTATTTTTATTTTTTTAGTTTTAACTTTACATTTTAGTTGGAAGTTTTGGAAATGTTGTTGGTTTCATTTCATTTTTATAATTTAGTTTTTATTTTACTTAAAATGATTTGTTTGTACAGTTAAATTTCCTTTATTGTCTTCTGCATAATTTAACATTCTAATAATGGCTGATAACTGATCTAACAATGTATTTTGCTGCCTTAAATGTTTTGTTATTGCGCTCGCAGTAGTTTTACAGTTCCACATTCATATAGGAAACATCCTGAGAAATGTGCTAAATCAGAATGAATGTCAATGACTTGATTTATCTAGATGTCCTGTGGTGGAGAACGAGTGAGTTTGAAAGGTGTTAGTTTAACTGGCAGGGGGCTTTCCAGAACAGATGGGACAGTAGTTGGGTATTACATGCTCCACTATGGCAGTGGTAATGCTCTCCGGAGTCTTATGATGTAATGGTGCTGAGCAGATGCCTGCACAGATCTTGATGTAAGAAAAGAGCCATGAAGTATGTTCTGAGCAGCCAAATGTCAAGAGCTCACCATGACATGAGTGGATGCTTGACTAATACATTTACAAGAGTTCTTCTGGATATGTTATATGTTCTTCTATGCATGTTATAGGTGGACGGTCATTTTTGAAATGTGATCATAAATATGTTTTTTGCATTGGTTACTTGGTAATTTGTCACTCTTTTCTTTCTTGTGTCCACCATGTGGGTGTTGAAACAATAAACTATAGTTGTAGGGCAATATAAAACAACAGTTAAGGCTGTTAGAGGACAGCTGGCCAAACAGTTCCCTCTACTCCCCCTTAAGCTGCTCAGGAGGAAATGTCTTGTGATAGTTCCTGTTAAGTGTTATTTATTGACGCTCATGCTTTCAAGGTTAGGTAAATGTGATGCTTAACATTTGAATGATATTTCAATGCTGGAACATCATATGTTCATAAGCTACACCCAAAAAGAATAAAAGCTGTTTACAGAAAAAGATGCTATGATGAAAATAAACATTTTTACTTTGTAAAAAAAAAAGTGAACGTCTTTCGAAATCTGCAGTAGGAAAAAATATGTATATAATAGGGCTGCACGATTTTGAGAAAAAACCTAATTGCGGTTTTTCTGACAAATATTGCGATTGCGATACGATTTTCGATTTTTGGGTTTGATACTTCGATAAGTGCATAAAACCTAAAATTATCAATAAAATATGTTACTTTTATGACACAGAGGGTTAAATAAACTATATACATAGTGATTGAGGTGTTGAGGTATTGAAGACATAATGGAAATTAACTTA
>JAUCMU010000042.1:11982406-12004376 GCA_032275025.1 Enteromius treurensis
CTCAGACTCCTGAGGTTAGGTAATCGCGGGAGTTAAAACCTCGATATCGATGCGATAAAGGTTAATCGTGCAGCCCTTGTATATAATGTACATTTTAAAAATCGATTAAGATTCATCATGAAAACGGTGATTGTGAAAAAAATAAATAAATTAGCTGATTGCTTGCAGCACCCTGAACTCTGATTGTTTAGCTTTCAACAGTATGCGGTTAAATTATAGACGGTAGGAGAGAAGCTAGGCTTTGAAGTCATAGTGATGTCTGGGTTAGCTACATACATATCTGAATCATGTAATGAAGGATGCCTTGGGATATTAGCATTTTATTTCTGAAAAATCAATTTAAATCTTTCTTTTTGTTTTGTTCTGATGCTGTAACAATGCAGCAGTGATATTTTTGTTTGGTCATATTTGATGAACAGTAGACGTATTTTGTATGGCTTGCAAGGGATTTTAGGAATCACTTAGTAATGTAGATCAGTATTATCAGCCTTGAACCTGTGCGCCCCTCCAGCACTGCACGTTTATGTCTCCCTTATCTGACACACCCATTTCAGGTCCTGCAGCTTCTAATGGTTAGCTGGATTTGATTGTTGTGGATTTGTCCTGAACTTGGATTGTTTCGTTCTTCGATGCCTATCTCTGACTGGCTGTCATAGCAACAGGTCCATAAGCTTAAACCTGCTCAAAGCAACAAAGCAGAAGATTATTGCGATGGCTGGGTGTCTGACATTCTACAAATAATGAATATATATAATACAGTGATCTGATCAGTAAAGAGCTTGAACAACACATTACTGTAAGACACCATATAAAAACTGAAAGCTGAGACTTTGTTTAAAAAGTTCTAAAGAGACTAATCTTAGTGCTATTGGGTGGCGCACTATAACGAATCCAATGGAAGACATGAAATATTATTTCCAAGCATATGACCCTGCGAATATTACACATGATATACTTTCTGCTAATAAGCCCACATAAATGCCTTTGTAGTAGAGCTGCACAATTAATTGTTAAAAGTTTGCGATCTCGATTCGACCACCGTTCACATGTGGCATCTTTTGAGCGCTCAAGTCCATTATTTCAAACATAGATGCGTATTTTGCACGCAAACAATGGAAGCATATATATATATGTGTGTGTGTGTGTGTGTGTAAATTTTTTTAAATGGTTATTTTTTCTTCTTTACATTGTTACATGTAATTTTTGAGTCTTATTTAAGTGCTATTTTACTGCTGTTTGAAAACCTATTTTTCAGGGGTAAATCTTTTAAATAAAAAAAAGTTCTTCAGAATCGTGATCTTTATTCTAAGAAAAAAACGTGATTCTCATTTTATCCAGAATCGTGCAGCTCTACTTTGTAGTGTATTAAAAAGGAGTTAAAAAAAGAGAGCTACAGCGCCCCTCCCAAAGGAGTGTGTGATTGTGTGAGTTGTTCCACGGTTTCTACGAGTTCTTAGATATCATCCCAGTAACATGAAGCGGCCGTTCGGACGCAACAATATTCAAATATGCCTAAATTAATTCAATCGAAGTTTAATCTAGTTTTACAATTTATTTATTTTATTTTATTATATTATATATATATATATATATATATATGTATATATATATATTTTGAAACGCCGTCGTAGTAATTCTCAGTAATTTTCCTCAGGGGATCTGCAGTGCTGATGATATACTGTAGCTGACAGCTGCACAGTTTCTATTTTATCTCTAATAGTATTAGTCTTTAGTAAAATATTGCATAAAGTTATTACTGCTGTGATCTTGTGGAAAGTCAGTACATGTTGATACTTTGATGTTTTGTTAATTTAGTCACTATATTGAATAGATACCGTGGATTATGTTTGTTTTCCTCTAATAGAGATGAAAAGTAATCAGATCCAGCCCTTTTTTAATGCTTTCTGTAGGTTAGCATAATTTCCCGCCAAGCTAAACGAAACATTTCTAGTGTTGTTTTCCTCCAGCTACGCTCCATTTTCCGGGCTGCTCTCTTTAGGGTGCGAGTGTGCTCATTATACCCTGGAGTCACACCGTTTTCTTTTACCTTTCTTAAGCGCAAAGGAGCAACTGTATCTAGAGTGCTAGAAAAGAGAGAGTGTATGGTTTCTGTTGCATCATCAAGTTTTTCTGCGCTATTAGACGTGCTAAAGAATTGAGATAAATCAGGAAGATTACTTACAAAGCAGTCTTTTGTGGTAGAAGTGATAGTTCTACCATACTTGTAGCAAGGTGCAGAATTTACAGGTTTATCTATATGGAGTTTACACAAGACTAGATAATGATCTGATTGCTTTGCTGCAGGATTTCAACACCATTACAAGACAGTTTGTGTGATCTTGATTTATTTTATTTTTTCTAATAGCAAAAGTCTTAACTCAATCTTATTGTGCAATGACAGACTCCCCCCTGGTGATGTATCATTTCGTAATACCTTTTACTTTCTTAAAATTCACAGCAAGTTGGTGTTCAGATTATCCTTCATCCCATCAGCATCTGATGTATGGAATCAAGTTTCCAATGATTTTGCTTTATTTTTAAAAATCATTTTGATGTATGTCACAATACTGTAGAAATAATCTATTGTTTTCATTACTTAAATCTATTTATAGACCTTCATGTGCTAGATGCTTGCAAAATAAATCTAGAATAAAGTCAATGTACTAATTGATTAACTGTTTTGCAGCACAAAAAAGGAATAGTTAATAGTTCTGTAAGTACAGTAGGTAATCTAAGCAGCGAAATCTTAGGCTACTTAAATTAAGAGGTGGGTTTTTCCCTGTGTGTCCTTGGAAGCAAATTCCATGGTGTATTTTTCCATCCTTTGGTAAATCACATACATATGAGACCTTTAATTGAACATAAACCGCTTTTGATGTTTTCTGTAAATGTGGATATTACCGAATACTGTTTCTGCCAGAGCTTCAGCTGTAATGACTTTATTTAATTTTGAGGCCTGAACAGGAGGAACTAGCTCTCTGTTCATTACCAGTGCCTTGAGGACTGATTCAGCCCGACTGATTCTGGAGTCCTGCCTCATGCAGGTTTTTCTCTGTCTCTCAATTAGTCTGGAGAGGAGTCGAAGTGGGTTGAGCCTCACAAATTTATTTAAAGGAAACATCTCACATGTTATGATTTGAATCCAGAAGGCGTCATTTTCAAACAGCTGAGCTGACTTTTTTTAGTGAACAAACCCAGCTGGGTCATCTATTCCAGGTGTGGCATGTGTTTCATATGAGGAATGATTTGTAGAGTTCCTATCCTGATTCAGTGTGTGTAGGTCCTGTCCTTCATTCCATGTGCAGGTTCACAGGGCCGTCTGCTTCAGCTGTCCTGTACTGGCTGTTCCTGGAAGTAAGACTTGGAAGATTTCTTCCACGAATCTTCTCGGAATCTTTTTTTTTTTCTTTCTTTTTTTATTCTTCGAGATGCTTTGGGGAGTCTTGTTTCAGCCACGTGTCCCAGACCCACATGTCCTTTTGGAATATCCTGCACTTGAGAATTCATTCGTGCATTCTTACAACTGATACTTCTGCTGTGCTGGCCAGCGACCAGCTCTCTGCATTAAGTCAAAGTTCAGTAAGATGTTTGTGCATTTAAACAGAACTAGAGTCCATTGAGACTCTCCTCTTCCAAGTAGGGCCCTTGGAAGCAGATATTTAGACAACAAATTATGATTATTTTGATCTTATCTTATTCCAGCTCTACTGTAAGCTGTAAGAAGCCATTGAGAACAGTTTATGAACATTTGTGAGGGTTTACTGGTTAAAATGTGAATGAATATTAAATGTTTATTATGTTCAGTGTAACTTCTTTGTTATTTATTCAGATTTTGTTATTGAAAAAAGGAACGTAAAGTTTCATGATTACCCGATCACTATAGAGATGCAGCTGAGGCATTGAATGAGATGTGGAGAAACTAATCCTACTGGCAATGCTTTAAATACAAAAACCAGACCAATACCTTGACTTGGTTTTTGTCCTTGCATGACGCTTTTGGTCAAGGCTCTGGAGGCGAGTTATCTCAAAAGATGCCACTTCTTGGTGAGTGGCTACACACTAGGAACTGTCCACGGTCCATCAGGATGTTGCTGGACCTCAGATTTGCTTTTAAGGTGTCCATATAGCGAAAGATTCTCAATACGGGGGACGTGTTCGGTCCAGCACTTTCGGACCTCAACCCCAGAGATACGAGCTCTTCGAAGGATGTCCTGGTTTGGAGCGCACTCCTCACGGGTCACTCTTAGGATTCTCTGCAGGCTTCGGAGGTGGAACGGGTCCAGTCTCTTGATTATAATGCTGATAACATGTCTCGCAGCCGTAGAGGAGGGGAGGGTAGGACGATGGCATAAACGATCAACTAGGTCTTGGTGGAGATGCTGCATTCATTCCACATGCGGGTCTGCAGCCGACCGTAAACTTGGCTGGCCTTAGAAAGACTACAGAGGATCTAATGCAAGATCCCAGGTACTTGAAAGTCTCCTCATTGTTGAGGAGCTTTCCTTCCATAATGATGTTGGAGCTGAGAGTGCTCAGGGGGGACACTAGCTCAGCCGAGTGATTAAAAAGATACAGATTCCGGATGATAAACAAAATTTGGAAAAAATCTGTGAAAACGAGACTAATAATAAGGCAAGAAGTAGGACCCTTGTAAAAATGACATTTTATACATGAACAAATATTTTGCCTTTGTATCTTTTTTTGAGTCACTCAAGGTGCTTGATCGTGATATATTTGGGTGAGTCTGTGACATTGAAATGTTTCAAACACCTAAGCTAAAGCAACATGTCACTGAGTTTAAAATTGGAATCTTTGTTTTTTTTCCTTTTTACGATGCTTGTTTTTGCGAATGGAAAGCCCTCACACAATATTGGCCCATTGTTCGGAAAGAGAAGGATCTTACAGTTTGGCCCGACTCCACTCAGTTTCCAGTAAACTCAACATTTTTAGAGAGTCTTTATATCTGTGATAGCTGGCCACCCAAATCATAATAGAGTAATATCTTCACTAAATAACAGGAAGGAAAATCAGGGGGTATTGTGCAATGTTATTCCAGTAACCTGGTGTTCTACATAACTTGCCCATCATGGCTAAAGCCAAAGCACCGTCTTGCTTTGTCAGGATCGGGTTGTTCAAAAGGACCACTTGTATGCCATACACTGCCAATCCTGCCATGTTATATAATCTAATTGAAACCAGTTAGTGCTTAAAAATATCCACATCCAGAAAGTCCCTACATCCAGTGGAAAAACACAAGACTGTCAATAGTTTTATAGCACTGCCCTTTCTTTATTAACAACCCTCTTGAAAAGGGTCTTTTGAAATAGATAAGAATAGGTTTGGGTTTCTTATAAAGCCGTGTTGCCAATTCGGAGTCTGAAGTGTGACGCGATCTCATCTTCTTAGACGGCATTCGCTTGCTTTCTGTTGATTATGAATGAGCTGTCATTCTCTCGTTCACTCTCAGTTTGTCTTTTCCATCATGACACAGTGAGTTACTGATCTACCGTCTCATGTTCTCTCTCTTTTGCTGAGTCACGGTGTGTATTTAAAGATCTGCAGTTGGAGACTGGAGTGGTATAACACCTCGTGAAGCGGCTCGCTGCAGTCATATTACAAGTGGAGGATCTAAAGCAGGACAAACAGTGTGATTAGCATGTACCAAAAACCAAAAAGACCAAACTAGGATGGAGTTGAGAAGCCAGCAGGTTCCTATTTTAGATCTGCAGTCTGTAATGTACACACTTAAGCTGCCAGATCTCTTAAAATACTCCTTTTCGGTGGACAAGAGATCATCGCTGTTTCTGGTTCGGTACAATACCATTATAATGACTCAGTGAACTGCAAAGTCTTCACTCTCCATCTTTTATGGTCACTGTGTCTCTTTAAACAATTATATTCTCATTCTTGGCCTTCTTCCTGGAGCCCACCGGAGATGCCAAGGAGAGCGCTAGAGAGAGAGGAATGAAGCTATGTGGTGTGAAAAGTGCATATCTTCAAAGTTTATAAATAGATAGTGTGTCACCACTAAATAAGAATGCTTAAACAATCAAGGTCCCAGCATCGCCAGGTCCCAACCCAGAAGGCCTCATGCCAGTGCGGCTTAATGCACGTTTACCGTAAACAGGCTGGAATCCTGGCGTCTGTGTGAACAATGCACTGACTTGGCTGCCAGAACTCTAACCCTGTGTTTATGACCAAACCCACTTCAGAAGCGAGGCTCAGGATTGTGTAATAGCATGACTGGCTTTACAGCTGAGTAATTATGGAATAACTTGGATAAAATGTACCTTTGAAACTTGGTGACCCCTGAAGGATGGTTTACTGTAGATGTAAACTGTCTTGTGTGTTGGACTGAAACAGCATACTTGTTCTGTAAGGTTTATCAGAGACTCTGAGCTCTGCTGTGTCCAGGTAGTGTGGGAGTGATGACGCATGGGAGTTTTTACCCAATAATTTAATTTCAAAAGAAATGTTTTTCTTTCCCTGTGACTGCTGCGTAGTTCCAGGTCTTGACTACTTGGTTGCAAATGGCTTTATTTCAAAAAGCCTTACAGGCTGCCATAGCAAAATAACCAAGAAAAACAGACACTGACAAGGCAAATACGTGACACACACACACAATAGGATAACTGTATCTATTTGAAATTACCCGGAATATCAATGGAAAGCACTCTGTATGCCACATAAAATTCAACATGGATATGTCCGTTTGATATCCTGTTGATAATAAATAGTTGATTATAGAATAACCATGTTGTCACTACTTACACTAATAAAATAGCACTACATTTCTCAGTAGTGATGTATTAACATTGCTATTTTGGTGTAGTTGCTTTGCTATTTGCATTTCTTTACAGAAATGGCTTAAGCTTCCGTTTACTAGTTCTAAAAATGACATTATATTAATACTAATAGGCTTTTATGACTCTTTTAAACTAGACTCTGTGACTTGGGCTGTTTCTAACAAGTTGCATCAAATATGTGGACGGCTTTCATGTTTGTTTTGCTGATTTTAATGGTGTTTCAATGCATGTTAAAGAGCAATAAACGCATTCAATTAAAAAAATGTAAGTGTACTTCAAGTCAAAAGCAAGGGCATCCAGAGTTTAATTATTTATCATCTACGAATACAGTGTATTTGGTAATTGCCATTAACTATGTTTCCATCCACCTATTATAATGCGCATTAAAAAACACTGAATGGAAACGGCAAGATCCGCATATATGATAAAAATCATCACACATTTGAGTAAGATAAACTTTTTATCAGATTAGAAATGATATGCATAAACTAAAATGGAAACGCATTTACCAAATAAATTCTTCCAAAGTCATGCGACCTTGTGCTATGAGACAGCATAATTGAATGATCTCGTTTATACTGCAGCTATATGCTATGGTCATTCTGAAATGCATGGAGAAAGTCTGTCGTCTAAATATTTATTGACTTGTTGGATGAAAACGTGTATGTGATATTCCAGTTATTTCAAATCTTTGCATGGAAACATAGCTATTAACATGATGAGTGGTAGAAGTTCAAAGACTTCATCCCAGTGATAAAGGGACAGGCATTTGTAACTGGTGGCTGTCCAGCGGGGGGTCACAGAGGTCTGACAGGCTGGAAAGATCATGACACTCTCATCTTGTGCCGAGGGGCATCACTGAAGGATGTACCCATCTGCTCCAGCCAATAGAAGAGGAGCTCAATTGCTTAAGGGCTAATTTTGTTGTTTGTAGCTCAGCATGTGAGTGATCAAGACCAAAGTAAAGAGCTAGACTGTCCCAACACCCCCCAGGCCGAGAGGGCACCTGTTGTGCTGGCAGCCCATAGCGGCCTAATTTATGAAGCACAGCTGTAGCCCGCAGTGACTTGTGTTGACCTCTTAACTTTGCTGGATGGCTGTGCGATCTGGACATGCCTGTTACAGGGTGGAAGTTTTACTTATATTTCTGTTACTTTATATTCCCGGTCATAGCGCAATAGATGTCATTTCATTTTTTTTTGTTAATATTATTTGTTCAGGCTGTGATAATTCAACCTCTGTGGGCTAAACTAAAGATTTGAGATGTGAGCATTTCCTGTACTGATTATGTGAGGACATATGTAAAGATGGTAAAGTATATTAAGTTAGGAAAAATTTTAAATATGTGCAAGAATCCGGAATTTAGGCAGACTGTATTTGACTGTTTAATACAAAACCACTGATATAAAGACAAGAGGGAAGGTTTAGCAGCGGAAGTGTGGGTAATTGAGTTTCCTTCCACTCAGCACTGTTTATAGATGATTTTTTTTTTTTGTTTCATTTCTTGAAAAGACGTCTGTGTGGATTAGTGAGAGTTGGTGGAACAGTGATGTGATTGTATAGGCGAAGGTTCGAGCGTCCTTTCTCTGCTAATGCCAGCTAAGATGAATATTAGTGTCCAGGAGCCAACACACATCGAGTCTGTTTGTATAAACTCTCTGTTGTCCTTCTGTTCTCTCTGTTCTCTCACTAACTCACACACAGAACCTATTCATCCAAGCCCTCACACACACACAGGCACTATTTACGCAATGTCTCACACTTATGGTATGCTCGCGTTTTCGTTAAACATTGTAGAATAAGATATCACTACCATTCAGTATTGCATCGAGAGTCGTTTCAATTCCTTTTAGTTATATTGGTGCAGCAAAAATAAAGATATACATATCAGATATAAAAATGTCATTCAATTTGAGCAAAAGAATACAAAGGTGGAGTTATTCAGAGAAATGTGTAAATGCAATCTAATAAATATATAAATATATCAATTTAAATAAACTTCATTTATTTGTATACAGAGACATATAAGTGTAAAATAGCTATCGTTTTTAAATTTATGTAAACTAAAATAATTTAAATGCTTTTTTTTTTTTTTTTACTTGAGTTTTAATGTATTTGATTAAATGAAATTATGGTCAATATTTTACATAGTTTGATGCTTATTAGTGCTGGGCAAAGATTAATCGTGATTAATCATATCAAAAATAAATGTAAAATGTACAAGTACTGCGTGTGTGTGTATATGTGTATATATATATATATATATATATATATATATATATATATAATTATTATTATAATTTTTTAAAAATTATATACATGTGTATATATTTGTATTCAAATAATTTTATTAAATGGCCTATTATTATATATAAACGTATTTTTCAAAAATATATAAATGCATGTGCATATATGTATTATATACGTAATAAATAAACACACACATTATGTACACCAACATGCCGGATGCAGTTAATTAGCACTGATTATTATTATTATTGATTATGCAATATATTGAATCAAATCTAACGTTAAGACAAAACGCTAGACATTTTTACATAGGTATTGCATATTATTTGAAATTATTTGAATTTGTGGTGATTGTTTTACATACAAATAGGTTGTGATTATCTTTTGGGATTTGATTTATCTTTTGTTTGTGTGTGTGTGGTCCACATATTATGTAAACAAACTTGTTTTGGTTGCCTATTGAATTGCAATGAATTGTTTTGACAGCAAATTTTATGTAAATGTAAAAATTCAGCACTGCTAGCTGTGTCTGCTACATCAGGGAAAAAACGGTTTAGAGGTGTGTGTGTGTGTGTTAGTCAGTGAGAGTGTGTGTGTGGTTTTAGTAGCCTGCATGTATTAGGTTTCATGAGTGAAAGGCCAGTGTGCCGGCTGCAGGCCTGTAGCTCAGCTGCAGTTATATGTCAGTGGATTTCTGTCAGATCAGGTCTTTCTTCTCCACAGCGGCGCCAGCCAGCCTTACCCAGCACACTATAGAGCCACTCACTGGAAGAAAGCACGTTCAAATATTTGCTAGCGAAACCTATAGGGTTATTGTCTCAAAGTCATGAGACTTTGTAACCATTGTAGGGGCTGCATTATTACTGTTTTTCATTATCAGTCTTATCGGGGATTTTGGAGTATGGTAAACATTTACATTAACTCACACAATGCATTGTGAAGAATCAGACAATTGAATCTATTCAGTCGTCTATTTTTGTTTGTTTGTGTCTCGTAGATAAACATTTCTGCTGTGGACAATGCTTTAATCTATAGCTTTGAATGAACGGAGATAGATATTTAGCAAAATATAGGAGCTAATATATTGGCTGATACTTTCATTTGGTATGTTTCACGTGGTTTTCAAACATATACTGGTTACCTGAAGTATTACTGTTCACTTGAATTAAATAAGCCATGTTTTAATCAATCACATTAAAATTACCACCATTTACATATTATCAACATGAGAATAACAATCAAGACTTGATATCGATATGTCCTGCATCTCTGTTGACCTTTTCACCATATATGGTCCAGACTCAAGAGGTCTGTTTACCGTGTTCCTGTTGACCTACGTAAAAAGACCACACATGACATTAGACTTGATGGCCCGGTCTTATAACAGTAAGCTTGAGGAACAGGAGCTCACTATTTTACAACCAGCTTGCTCTTGCTTCGCTCGGGACCCGGGTACATGGATGATCACTTTATGATGTCACCGCTCCCGCCCAAATTCCTATAGAAGCTGTGGATTTTACCCTGCGGTGTTACTTTTGTCTCCCTACCATCCTGCGTACCACCATTTAACCGTGTTTTCCTGGGATTGAGGCCCATGGGAATAGCTCTGCCCCTGCTTTAGATCTGATAGTCAAGCCAGTTATTGTTTCGTTGTTGCTCTTGGAGATTTGTTTCCATTAACCAGAGGTGCTGCTCAGCTGAGAGAGTTAGCTGAATACACACAGACAGGAAGATGTCAGATTCATCTCCATTACAGACAGCAGAGTCAGCTGAGTGCTGAGAGAGAGAGAGGGGGGGGGAGGGCTGAGCGGCAGCTGGGCGGGGCCTTTGTAGAAGGCTGATCTGTTTTCCTATATGGGCTTGAGAAGGTTCATTGAGTTCAGACTTGAGTCATCAGCACACCGCAGATCTCGCGCTCTCAAACCATCTAGCGTAAAGGAAATATTCTATAGAGCCATGGTTCTTCCTTCAGGTGTTTGCGTACTGGTTTCATGAGGGGAATCTGAAATGTGCCAGATTCAGGGAACAGTCGTACTGTTAACTGAATATATTAAAAATCAGTCATTTAAATAAAGCAGATTTGAAATAAAAAAAAAACAAAAAACAAAAAAACCTGCAGCCGACTGGAATGTTACATTAGCACATTACTAAAATGGAAATAAAGCCAATTAGAAATATTGCAAAAAGAAACTAATAAAAAAAAAATGACAAAAGCACAAAAATTACTAAAGCTTAAATAAAAAAGAAAATGAAAAAAAAAACTAAAATATTATTAAATACTAATTGTGCCTGTTATTAATTTTCCTTTAAGTGTATTCTTACTACCATGATAAAGCCTTATTCCATTTAGTGTTGAGCACATGGCCCTTGACAGGGGCATTTGGTTTTAATTTAAAAAAAAAAAAAAAAAAAAACTTAGTTTAAAACTATTGCATTGACACATTTTATTGCATTTTATGCTTTTGGGTCTCTTTCTGAATATGATGAGCCAAACTGTAAATGCACTGTTAATCCTTGACCTCCTGCCAGCATTTCTGCTTCATTAGCATATCAGTTTTATTAAAATGAATATCATTTTCTTCCCCGTGCATTCCCAGAAAGACTGGAAATTCCGGCGCTCAAGTTTCAGCAGGTCTTATCACAGTTTAAATAGTCTGCTTTGGCCGTTAACATTTGCAATGCAAATCTCCTCATATACTCTCATGTACTTCTCAGATTAATGTACTACTACTGATTTTCATATCAACCGTTTCTAGTTTACAGGTTCATCAAAAACAGTTTGCGGTTTCCTTTTATGTTCTCTTGTGTACAGTGTAGCATTGAACTCTGACGGTACAATAAATAACTTGTCCTCCATTAACATCCGTGTTGTAGTCTTTATGAATGAATCGCTATCTTCGTCGCATCAAATAGTAGGGAGAACTACAAATAAAAAGCATGTTAATGCCAAACACATGTTTTTCTGGCTCACGATTACTTGGCAGGGATAATAATAATAATAATGACTAGAGACTGTTCCTGCAACTGTCCCTCAAACACAGGACTGGCAGAATTCACACAGTCCTCTACCACCACCACCATTGGACCGCCTGCCTGATATGGATAGCGAGTGCATTGTTTTCATTTTTCGTCCATAACAATACACCATGCTCATACTTTCCTGAATCAAGAGGACTCCTCACCCTGACTCACGTGTGCGTGTTGGCATTGCGGGTTTCCGCTGATTCACTTGCTTTGGCTGGGTGATACATCCCTTGCTATCAATTTGCTGTAAAATCCCATTGTCTGATGTGATGGGGCCGGAAAAAAAAAGAATGTATTGCTGTTATGTAAAGCATTGAAACTTGGAATAGAAAGGATTGTATGTGCCTTTCATATGTAAATGCATGTAAAACAGGGCATTTTCATCCGAGATGGTGACTGTGACTATTTATTGCATGTATTGGGATATATTGTTATAACTAATAGCATTATCTCCATCAGTAAACCTGTGGCTTTGTGAGTCTGGTTTTCTCTTTGGGAGCGAATAGACTTTGAACGCTTAGTTGCTGGTCTATGTGCACGTTTCCGAAAGGCACACTACATATCAATATGTATGAAGACATGAATCTCATGAATTTTGAATTCAAATAAATGCTGTTCTTTGATCTTCTTCAAAGATTTTCGAAAAATTAAAATCATTGAAGTTACACAATTGTTTTTGGCTGGGGTAATTCCTCAAATTTGTCATCAATGAATAAATTACTTGAAGTATTAAAATGTATGCAAAAAAAAATTGAATGAATATTTAAATTGTAATTTGGCATTTTACTGTGTTGATTGAATCAGTGCAGCTTTTGTGAGTAAAATTGATACAATTTTATACATTTCCTTTCTTTCTGTCTCTCTTTTTGTATACTGTTTAAGCCGCTATGTCTGATTGAATTCCAGAACTAACTGTTGTAATATTGATGACAGCCAGAAGGAACCTGAGATATATTTTAATATTTAAGTGTTTTATTATAGGGACATCCTCTTTTCAGTTGCACTCTTCCCTTCTTCTGTCTAGCCTCTGCAGTGATTAAACATTATTCATGAAATCCTAGTTAGTCATTTTTAAATATTTCAGGGAGACTGTGAACCATTGTTTGGCTTGTTCCTCATTTTGAGCTCTGTTTGGAGACACTGAGTAAAAACAAATGTGTAAGTTAGTTGTTATTATGTGATGTGGTTGGCGAAACCAGATTTGCAGGTCACTAGTAACCTCAGCAACCTTGATTCAAGAGTGATTTCTAAATTAGTTCCATTTAACTTAGTTCCATGAATTGGAAAACTAAACTGTAGGCAACAGAAATAATCTGTGTCAGCTCGTAGGCAAATGTGTTCAATGTCTATGTTCATAATGTTCATATCCGCCCGTTTGACACATTAGGGGATTTTAGCTTTTTATCTGGTTCCTCTTTTCTGGTTTCTGCTCCCTTTAACATGGTGGGACTCTTACCTTTTAAATGTATGTCACACAACCTCAAAGACGATGTCAGCGATGTCACGGGTTACCGCCTAAACAGAATGCAAGCTTTCTTATCTAATGGAAAGCAAGTGAAAGTTTCTTCTGCAGGTTCCACTGAGGCTCCTCTTCCTCCAGCAGTGGTTTAGAACCGATCTGAAATTCATGGGGAGTGCTGCATTTTAAACTTCAGTTAAACTACTTTCTCCTATGTCTAATTCATTCAGATTGTACAAATCACAACTTTCACTTTGAATAACCTTCATTTTAAAACACATGGTGATGGATGGGCATCCAAATTCATTAACATTACAATAAGGTTAAGAATAAATGAATGTACATGTGTTGTAGTCCAAAATACGAATTGAGCAAGGCCCACTTATGAAAAGTGTAGACATTATTATACTTTTTAAACACATTGCTGTTTGTTTGATCCGTTAGTTTCTATCTTAATAAATGGCGTTACTTTGTTTTTGGGGAAAACCCATACATGGTTATTTTTGAAACTTGGGCTGTATTCACACCAGGAAAGTCCAATTGCTCACTTGCTTTGGTACAGTGTTTGTTTGCACGGTTTGCTTTTACACTGCTCTTTTTGCAAGTTGAACCAGTCATCCGTTCTTTGGTTCGTCCATTCAACCTTACTAGAATTCATTTGGAAATGGACCCCAGACCACCTCTTCAGCTGGGGCTCGGTACGATTGTTTGGTCCGCACCAGAGTGCGATTATTCACACCTGCCCAAAAGATCTGCACCAAAGAGGTAGGCGAACTTGAGTTCGATTCAATCTAATCTATTAATTTGGTGGTCCTAGTGGTCAAAAACCCACTCACTGAGGTAAATGACTTGTACATTGAATCAACTGAGGCTCCAAATCTTGAGTTATAATACTAAAACAAACAATACAAGATATGTTTTAGTGATATTTATGCAATGCAAACCATTGCTGTACATCAGATCTTGGGCTGGATTTGCTGTCAAGAGGTTACAAGCAGCTGATAAAGTACATACTTTCTTCCCAGTGTGAGATCATATGGACGTATTGGTTACAGTTGAGTGAACTGTTTGCTAAACTCACCATCGATTTGTCCTAAAGCCCTTCTCGGGTTTTGTGGTTTGTCAGTCATGTTTTTCTGTTGTTTTCCTTTGTTTGATCGACCATATAAGTGGGTTTTATTCTGACGATAGTCCTGTGTTACTCACTCCTTCCTGAAAATGTGTGGGGACCCTCCCCAACACTGGGCCGCGGCCAAGAATGTAATCCACACCTCTGCAATATTTGAATACAGCACAGTAATTTCCAACCGCACGTGTAGCTTTTTCTTACCACAGGGAGTCAGCCACCTGATCTTAGTTCTCTCGGCGGAAAGAGAAACCAGACCTTACTACGGGACTGAAATAGATTGAAACAAAAAACCCAGACAATCATTCCTTTACTCTCACCATTTCCGTCATCGGCCCACCTATTCTGTTGATTTTCTTCACATTAGGGATAAAAATAATTGAGCTGGGACTTTACCTGAATTCATCACCCATTCAAAGAATTGTTTACACTTTGCCCAGTTGTTTTGTAGATGTAGATATTGTAATCGACCTTTATAAATATGCTGTATATTACTCCTCCAAATATTGTCCATGCATTAATTAGGGATGTGAGTGGTTTAGTTAGTTAGGGATTAGTTAGTAGTTGATTACACAAGTCTTTTCAGAGCTATTGTAGCTGTTGAATTTCACGTTTAACCTGATTATTTAAGTGTGATGACTTGTTCACTTGTTCACACTCATATTGTTGAGTAGTACGTAATTTTCTGTATCTCACGCTGAGTGAAAGACAAACCGCAGATAAAACGGAAATGAACCAGAATGAATTGGGCGTTGCTGTTAGAGTTTTGTTTTTGATCAGATGGCTATGATTTAACTCTGTGGTAATCAGTCGCTCTACCCTCACTGTGATTCCAGCTGACCGACATGGGACATCACGTGAGCTCTGTGTGCTAACGTGTGTGACGTGCAGCGGCGTTGCGCTTTTTGGGTACGTCATTGCTGGAAGCCGGCTATAGATTCTCACCCAGTCCCAAAATGGATATTATGGCAGCGGAGCGCACTGCTGGATCGACGTGACACAGCAGGTGTTCCTCCCAACATGGGGGGAAAGAGCCACATGTGATAGTGCTGTAATGCTGTAGCCTTATGCAAGGATCAGGTCACCAGGCTTTGGATTGTGAGAGGCTCCATCTGGCCCTGGTCATGTCCTTATATAGCTCAAGACGTAACGATCTTGCATTCAGAAAGGTTATAGCAGAATTTGAGTGATCTTCATAAACTTGTTACAAAAGTTAAATGCCAAAATTCATTGATATAATTTATAGTGATAATAAAATGACATTATAAGAAATTATTTTAAGAATCTTATTTTATATTTAAAATGTTAAATATATTAATTTACAAAAAAATTTAAGTGTGAGAATACTCTCACCTTTCTTTAGCCCTCACTAGTGTGACGTTTTATCAATGAACAGACGGTGTGTTTTATCAACGCGGGGGATGTTATAATGTGTGATTACCGGTTTAATCTAAAAGGGTGTAAAAGTGTTATATAGAAACATAAGGGTGTGCCTGAGGCCCGTCCAGGTGAGCCCGGTCTCATGTGTCACTGTGTTCAGCTTTATTGACTTTCACTTGGGGAAAAAAAAATAGATAGCACAAGTGCATTGTTCATCTCATTTGGACTTCTGTATAATGGTCTAGAGATATTTAGCTGGTATAATCCTCGTCAAACAATCGTTGTTCCTTTGCGGTTTTACCTCAAGGTTTTTGACCTGTGTGAACAAACACCATTTTTAAACATTAGCCCATTGTTACACTAAACCAAAGTGATGGTTAGTCAAAGCAAATAAGGCATCTGTTTACAATATATGAAGCTTATTTGCAGCTAATCTTTCCATTAAAAACTGTAGACACATGCTTGTCCAATCAGCGTTTTACATCCAGTCTCCCTTGTGTCATAGAATATATCATCCAGATCAAACCTGTCAGTGCTATAACAACAAGTAGTGTTTAATTAGCAAATGAATCATGCCAAACGGTGTGGTCGGTTCAGTTCAGTTTGCAAATGTCAGCTTTATGTGAGATCCTCAGTTCGACAGTTTAACTAAAAATGGCTTTTTTATTAGCTTCTTGGAACACTTCCTTCCTGCTATAACAGGCCTTCTTGGGTTTTTGTGTCTCTAGTGGGCGTCACTGAAGCTTTGGAATAGCTTGAAGGTTTTCCTCTTCAATCTGACCCATTCCTCCTGTTTCTCTCATCGCCACCAGCAACCTTTTCTTTACATGCTGTTCTTCCATAGCGCAAGACTCCCCTCTGACTTCACCTCAAACCCGGAGCTATTCTTAGTATGTTCTTCTTTCTTCCCAGGATTCTTTGTTTCGCCCTCTTTTTAAATTTTTATTTTTATTTTGTATTATTGCAAGATTCTGAAAAGTGAAATTTGTTCATATAGTACAGCTAGTTCCTGCTTGTCCTTTTTTGTTTTTGTTTTTGGACACACATTTTTCTTCTCAACAGCATGCCACTTGCCCCTTGTGAGATGGGGGATTTAAATGTCCTAGAGAGGCAGCTCCAGCCCTGTCGCTCTGAGGGGCCTCTGAGCCTTTTCCCCGGCTGTGCGTGCAGCTGCGGCAGTAAAACCTCCGCCGTCAGCAGCTGATAGTGATCTGTGTTTGCAGTGCAGCATCTGCATAATCAGTATTCATGTCTGTGTCTCGGTGTAAGCAAGTTCTCTTATTCATACATGGTAGAACTTTCTCTCTTTCTTTTTTTTTTCTTAAACCCGCATGGCACACCTCCAAAGCTGTTCAGGGCCACCTCAGAGCTGGTTTGGATTCTGTGTTTGCAATGGTTATGAAGAATACCAAATCTGCAGTATTCGTTCATGCTTGATGGGCATGAACCCGCAATATGCGTTAATTCATTCATGGGCTCAACAGGGGCTCTTATTTCATGCCAGATTGAAATGGCCTTGTTAGCGCTCGCTTTTGCTTTGTTGACGTTGCACTACAGCATCCCCTTTATATGTTTCCTGTCTAACTGATATTGATCACATAGGGTTTGTGCAAGGTCATTTATGTTCATTTAGTGAAAATCAATGTAGAAATGTATACCATACAAAAGATTGGGATTGCTGCAAGTTCTTATGGCATCCGGGGCTACATTTCTTATGAAAAGTACAGTCAAAACAATAATATTGTGAAATAATATTTTACATTTTAAAATGTAATTAATTCATGTGATGCGTCTGGCTGCTGAAACAGTATTCTATTGAGACCACGATTAAATTTATGTTAGTAACTCTGATAAGCTCTGGGCGTATTTCTCTATATGGCTTATGGTCTGTTACACCAGAAAATACACACGACAGCAGCCAGTCACTGTATGCGGCTAATCAGTCTGCATGTTCTCCAGAGCTGCTATAAGAGTCATTTTATCAAACAAAAAAAAATTGGTGTCATACACACTGAAGCTCAAAGTAAAAACTGAAAGAACTTCACAGCAACTCATTAAATCAAAGTCTGGTTTAACTTGAAATTATGACAGGAAAAATATTAATAGTGTGTAGGTAAGTAATCAAAGTAATAATAATAATAATTTATTTTAAGGAGTAACACACAACCAAGGTTACCAAGACTGTTATTGTATTAATACATTTTATTAGTAACTATTTAAAAGACAGCATAAAATCATAAAATGCAGGATCATAACAAATTTTATTTAATAAAAAATGGAAATTTAAATAAATAGGATAAAAAATTATAGGAAAACATTTCATGGGGCCCTAAATTAAAAGGTGTCTCTTGTGAATGAACACTGTTATGATTACATATGATATATTTCCTTCCCATTAATGGTAAGAACATATTGTGATTAACTACTGTTTTTTTTTTTTTTTAATTTTAAATACAATATTAATGGCCCTGCTGAATTGGCCAAGCTGAATTTATTAGCAGCCATTCAGTGTCTCATGATTCTTCAGAAATGATTGGAATATGTTGATTTGGTGCTCAAAAACATGAATGATAATTTTTGTTTAATTAATGTTAATAACTGATTTGGTGCTTAATATTTTAGTGGAAACTGTTATAATGAATAGAAACTTTTTAAAAGAAAGGATTTTTTTTTTTAAATAGCATTTTGTACTTTTGATCTATTTAATGCATCCTTGGAAAAAAACAATCATCTGATTCATCAGGGTCATTTGAAATAGTGTTCAATGTTGTTTTGCTCATTGCCAATTTTGATGTCAAATTGTTTGGGAAACATTGCTTAATTGGCGTGAATGCTGTGAGATCACAGAATTGTTGTGGCTTGCCTTTTCAAACCACCCACACAACAACTTTTACTGAAAAAATCCACAGCACGTGGTAAGCAAATCATGAAAGTTTGAATTACCATATCCTTCTATCCCTCGACATGATAAATTAGGCACAGTTCTTAGCATCGATGGGTAATTACCTTCTAAACAAGCTCACAAATGGAGCAATTGCAATATTTCCGATCCCACAGGGAGGCATTTACATTGGTAATCAAAAGGACAGCAATTCTGGTAAACACAAGCGCTGTGAATGGTTATTTAAATATTCAGATCCGATCCCTCTCTCCAATCCCCAATTGCCCCCCTGAGCCAGATGAAACAGCTGACCTATTTGTCAGTGACCCCTTACTAGAAAACAACGCGTACCCTTAGCAATGAATCCGGGAAGAATGGATTTTCGTGGCTTTGTGAGGATGAGTGTGACATTCTCCGATTTCATGCTGTTATTCAACAGCTGGTGGGGTCAATGCCAGCTTCACATGCGTCACGTGAAGCTGCAGTCACCTGACCTGAGTGGCGGCATTGTTGGCAGCTATTGCCTGAAGACTGACTGACATTTAACTGAAGAATAACTGCCAGGCCTAATCATCTCTGTGTGCATTATAGGAACAAGAAGTCCTCTGTACGTCCTGTTTGCTTAGAATAAACTGTTAGTCACATGAGCGTTTTCATGTTTAGCAGAGTGTTTTTCTTTTTTTTCTTTTATGCTTCAGGCTCTTGAAAGGAGCTTGTGGATTGTCCTGTTGACAGCTTAAAGACATTTCTTCTGATTGACAACCTATTATGGCAAATAGAGTACAACTATGTAATACAGACTATAGTTGTAAAAGGGGTGAACTGTTTTCGCCGGGCTGCGTTTGTTGCCTGCTGGCCTGAACTTCAAGTTGGTTTGACCCCTGTTAACGGATGAAAGAGATGTTTGACTCTCCACAGCACTGCAACAAATTCCTTCAGATCAGTACAGACTGGAATGACACTGAAGTTCAAACGTTTGGGAGAGCACGTTTTTCTTGTTTTTTGTTTTTTTCCCCTCCATGTTTGCGAGGTTAAGCGCCCCCAGTAATGTTATATTTAGCCCCTGGAATCTGCCTTTTTATCAGGGAACCCCTACCTACCCCAAAAAAAAGCATATTTCTTTACCCCGGAATGCAGTTTTTACTGAAAAGCAATTGGGAGGGTTTTGGCGTGAAAACCTGACAACCCTGGTTATGAGGTTTAACTGACAGTTTGAGCGGATCCAACAAGATTTTAGTCACAAGCATTATGTAATGCATTTCATTGGCTAAATGTTTGTAGATCGAACAGACTTCAGAGTGTAAGGGGGAAAAGGTTGAGCCCTACACGTGCTTGGTGGTATTAGACCTCTCGACTCTCAGTAAGTTGTTTTTATAAGATATACAAAACGTCTGTGCCGCTTATTTGATTTCTTCCTAGTATGTGGGTGCATTTGTTTGAGAGACAAAGTAACATTTTGTGTAGAAAGTGACTTGTTTGATAATCTTATCAGTGCACTGATAGTAGTCTGAACATGCCCTGTAGTGATGTATTGCAGCGTCCTCAAAGAATTCCGGCTGAAATCAGACATGACATGGACAGGCACCCTGGGAGATTAGTAAACACCCCCTGATAGCAGCCTAAAAGCACGAGTGTCTCCAAACAGCAGCGTTAAGATCGCACACAATCTAACACCATGTGCCAAATTTTCACCATGGAGGCATTATGAATGCGGTGGGAACCAACCAGGCCCTTTGTGGAACAAACAACGAGTTTTAAAATACAAAACGAGGCTTTAAAATACTCCTCTTGCAGTCCTAGTAACTTTAAGTGTTAAACCCCAGCCACTTTTGTGGCAATGTCTGAGTGTGACGACAGTGATACACTAGCACCTTTTTGGATCCCATATAAAAACACGTGGATTTATCAGTATGTACCCTCTTTCTCGGGAGGGTTTGTGCTAACACTATTGGATTCCCAGCAGAGTGAAGCCCTTTTGTATTGCCGTCATGCTCTGACAAAATGCTGTTGTCAGGAAAGGATTACTGGGTTCAAAGGTCAACAAGAAAGGATGTACACAATAAAATACAATTGAACACCATTCGCTTAGGTTTTATTGTACCGTATGTTCTGTTAGTGAATCATTCTGATTAGATATTAGCTAGCATACGTTGAAAACTATTATGCATTCGCTGTGTTTTTGCTTGTTTTATTAACCCTATAATGATAAATAATGGTTCTGCCATCCATGCAGTGATGATTACATTTGTTTTAATCTAAAACAAACCTGCTGATAACCTTCGGTCATTCGGTAAGATCAGCTGTGTGTTGGTTTTCTTGTGTTTGTGAGAGATTTGATCAAACACGGCTGAATGTTGATAGTAAAATTTGGTTCCCCTGGTGTAGTTTCCAAACCCATAGCACTTTTTAGCTAAAGTTGCTTTTATTAAGAAACCCGAGCGCTTAATAAGTGAGCTGCAGAATCCATTTTAATAACACCAATAAAACTTTATGGTTGTACTGTTTTGCTTTTTCTCATTGTGGGCCCATTTTTACAGAGTCTCTTTTCAGTATTGAGTAAGCGCTGTTTGTGCTACAGACATGAATTTGTATTAAAACTCACTGTTGAGAGAGGTGCGTTGGTTCTTTTCCAAGGTAACAAAATTACAATTATCTCATACCCTTTTTTGATCTTGACCATGCACTGTATGTGTCATTTCTAGCATCAAAAATGTATGCCAATATCTTTATACGCGGTTTGATATTCTGTATAATTAGGGAGATAAACTATAGGTAAATATCCAGCACATTTGATGTTTTATGGCTTATAAAATATCCCACTACTAATTTGATGTGAGAAACGGCTGCAAGCAATTCAGGATCTGAATGAATTAAACCCATTTGACAGATAAGATCAGAAGAGTGAGTAGTTTGTAGCCGACTATAAAGCTCATAGGAGCTTAGTCTGGCCAAGCTACCTTACAATCTGCCTTCTGGGAGGCGGGCTTAACCTGCGTCTATCAGATGCCTCTGTATACTACTGGACGAATCTACAACCAATCAGA
>JAUCMU010000042.1:12019152-12030642 GCA_032275025.1 Enteromius treurensis
CATAGCTGCGCCTGATCGTAGTTTTAGTTTTTGCAACAGGTGTAAATATTTATCGTAAAACTAGACATTGCAAAGTCCAGCTTAGGGCTTACGCCCAGCTTTTTTACGTCTACTGTAGCTGGTGCAACCTGAATGCCGTTGGGATAGTTTGTAATGTGTTTCTAGTTCCCGTCTGTTTGGCGGTGGAAGGGGCAGACAACACGTAGCCTGTCCCGTCATTTGCGCTGCCTTGTTGAGCGCAGCACTGAAAACATTATATTTTACACACTTTATTATTATTTTTTTTCCGAATCGTTCAGTTCGTATGCGTACCGAACCGAAAGCCTGGTACCGAACGGTTCAATACGAATACGTGTATCGTTACACCCCTAATATCATTTCAAAATTGTGCTTAAAAAAGGTTCTCAATTGAGCTCACCTCTCGTCCTGTGAGAATGTGTCGTGCCAATTTGACCTTGGCAAAGTTGCCCTTTCCGATGGTTTTGAGGAGACGGTAGTTGCCAATATGTGGCTGCTCTTCGGCACAGGACGCGATGGAGTTCCGGCAGCGGGCCCCTGACCGCCCGGGACGGGACGCCACTTCATTTCGCCCATCTGTGTGTGATGTGTGCTGGAGACAGATGAAGATTTGCTATATTTTTGATCTTGGTGAGCATAAGAGGCTTTCAAAAAAATCGTTAATAATCCCAAACTTCCACATCATTTCGTCTCAATGCAACAGCGTTTCAATTACATATCTTAAAAAGTTTTACCTGCACTCATTTTGATCTCTTTATACTTTATTCATTGTGGAAGTCCGTCAGCCTTTAAATGACAAAAACAAAGGGAATGCCAAATACTGTTTACATGAAGACATTTGAACCCGACAACCTCAAAGAGGAGCTTCACCGCAGAAAAAAGATCTCCATTTCCTCCCATCAAGAATGTTTGCCTGTGAACCAGACTGGTCAAAGAGTTTCAGCTGACATCTGTATGTGCTACAGCATAGTGCTCTAAAGTTTCCACTCATAGGAAGGGAGACATGTAAATAAAGTAATCTGGACAAAACAGCAGACGATTTCCTGGATTTCTGCTTTGACTTCCTCTTTCACTGAAAAATACTGGAGCTGCATCCTTTTAGAAATAGAGAAGCAGGGTACTTTGAAGATACAAAATAAAGCTTTTTGCTTATTTTGAAGATCCTGCCAGTCAAGCATAACTAATATTTTGTCCTATATAGAAATGTTATATACGTTTTTACACTTTTTAAACTGCTCATTTATCATTTGCTTATCAACGGATCTTCTGAAGTGAATGGGTGCTGTCAGAATGAGGGCCCAAACAGCTGATAAAAACATCACAATAATGCACATGTTATCCACACAACTCCAGTACATCAATAATGTCTTGTGAAACGATGCTGCTGTCATGTTGTCCTCTTATATGGGAATCCTCTTATATTATATCTTTAAAGTTATGTCTGACAGTGAATGTGAAGTTATAAGAATGTAAAAGAGTGAGTTCAGCTCCACTAACGATGATGTTAAGATTTCAAACATTACTCAAAAGACTAAAACACCCAGCTAACTCACTAAATCAGTAACTGTAATGGATGAGGGATGATAATTAGTGGCCATGGTTGTTGAAAACTATTAAACACATCAGCGGCACCGAGCAAACAAAAGGCAGAGATGACACCACCGGCTCGCACAGCGAGGACTCATCTATGATACGTTTTCAAGCAGCATGCCGGTCCATCTGGAACAGAGGGACTTAATTTAGCCCAAGAACTCCAATAGACATATTAATAATAATATGAACAGGCTACAGCATGCGTGCTACCAGGATAAAAAAAAATGAACAAGATCTCTCAATAAGGGATACAGGAAATGATATATGACGTAGATGGAGACCGAAACAATACCTGAGAGGAGACAGATCTACAAGATGTTGCCTGCATCACTGTGAGTCATGCTATTCCAGTCATAAAAAGACTTAAGTGTTACAAAATTGAACTGAACTAGAGGATCTACCTCAAGATTACTTCAATTTGGCTTTCAAACCCAACTATTTGCTTTTTGGAAGAACATAATGGCGAGTATATGATCACCAAAGATTCATTTTGGCTTGAACTATTGCTTTAAAATACAAAATAAGGTTTAGGGTTCAAAATGGATAGCAGAAGCTCATAAAAGCCTTCAATGTCATAAAGCAGCACTGAGCCAATGATGAGAGCACCAGCGCCATCCAGAAATGAATCACATCCCATCAATAACTCTATAGAAAAAGAGTTTTTTTTGTTTTGTTTTTAAATCAAGACCCTTTAGTTGTATTACCAGATATGAAAGGAAAGGCAGGTGCCAAGATGGTCCAAAGAGCATCTTGAGCTTCATTTTGTACCATCTGCACAAAAGACTGTACATGGTCACTGGGCTGGGACACATTTATTTGATTCATCACTTATAAATATTGCATAATCGTTTTATTCATTACACGAAATACAGATTTGTGTAACATTTTTAAATTTTTTATATTTTTAAAATACTAAATTTGCATTGTGGTCTCAGACATTTGTACCTGACTACACTACCGTTAAGATATTTAATGGTTTTTAAAGATGGTTCTTCTGCTCATAAAGGCTGCATTTATTTGATTAAAAATACTGAAAAAGACTATAATATTGTGATATATTATTTCAATTTAAAATCACTGTTTTCTGTGTGAATATATTTGGAAATGTAATTTATTCCTGTGATACAAAGCATCATTACTCCAGTCTTCAGTGTCATTTTCAGACCTTTCAGAAATCATTCTAATATGCTGATTTATTACTAGGATTTTCAATGCTGGAAACAGTGCAGCCAAATATATTTTTTGCAACCTGTGATTTTTTTCCTCTTTTTCTCCTCAGGACTCTTTTATGAATAACAAGCAAAAAAACAACATAATTTTTTTTTACCAAATATAAAACATTTCTAAAATGTAAATCTATGCTGTGACTTTTTTGTTGATTTAATAGATCCTTGGTTAATAATGAATTCATTTCTTTCAAAGAAGAAAGAATAAAAATGTACTGATCCCAAACTTTCGAACAGTCGTGTAACAGTAGACAACTGAAACAGTAGGTTTGAACATTATTATCAATTTTAAATAAATGCTTCTCTTTTTAATATTTTAATGATCAAAGAATCTTAAAAAAAAACTATTAAGCAGCTCAACTGTTTCTAACACTGATAATAAAAAATCAGCATATTAGAATGATTTCTGAAAGGATTATGTGACACTAAAGACTGGAGTAATGATGCTTTGTATCGCATGAATAAATATTTTCTGGATTTTTTTAATCTAATTAAAAAATGTAGGCAGGTTCATTTAAAATATATTTAATATATATATATATTAACTTAAATGAGCATTCAGTTGACCAAAGTGATGGTAAAAAATGAACAATGTCACAAAATATTCCCTTTTCCAAATAAAAGTATAAAGGATTTTATCAAATAATCCTGGAAAAGAAAATACCATGATTTCCACAAAAAAGAAAAACATGTTGATATTCAGGCTTGTTACATGAGCAACAAATTAGCATATTTAAATGTCTTCTGGAGGATCATGTGGCACTGAAGACTAGAGTAATGATGCTGAAAATTAAGCAATACCATCACAGTATTTCTATTTTTTTTAGAGACTTGAGACTTATTTTACAAAATCTTACTGACCCCAACCCTTTGAGCGTTATTGTATAAACAGTAGCACAGTAAGAAAACAATTTGTACAAGATGTGAAATGTGACCAGCTTTGCTGCAGGAAAATGCACAAAACCCACAGAACTTGAATGCTCTACACAATACCCACACATCATATCACATCTGAAGCAATGCATTGCAAAATGTTGGCAATCCATAATTGAGTTTTTGCTGATGAGGGTTCATCGCAGGGTTAGCAGGGTGCCCAGTCATGACTTTGTCCTTTTTTTTCTGCCAGCCTTGATCCCTCTGCATTGCTTGATATTGCATCATTTATGTGTTCCCGTGTGTTTAGTAGTGAATGTGCGTCAGAGTGAGGGAAAGTAAGGAAATCCCCTTTTGCCACGTGGGATATGAACAAAGACTCCAGTTTTCCCTCAAACTTTCTCTCTTTTGCCTTGCAGCACGAGAGGTCCCGCCACGCACGACTGCCAGCTTTTACACTGCTCTCTCACCACACACCTTCCCGTAGAGATTGATTCACTTTGTTTCCTCTAAGACGAATGTCTCTTTGAACCTCTTGTGGCATTTGAGTGAACTGCAGTTATATTATAGGCTCAATTCATCGGACAGAAACTCCAGAGAAATTTGCTGCATCGTAGATCAGATCTTTTCAGATTTTCATGTGTAAACAACATTCCTTTGACATGACCAAGTAAAAGATCTGTTCACTTGTTCTCAATTACTTTGTCTTTCCGCCCATCCATCATCTTATCACTTTCACTGTCTCTCCATCACTGTCTTCTCATACATCGGTTTGTATGAATAATACATGCCACATTGCTTTGCTGTCATTAAAGGTGACCTTGGTTAATTATTGATTGGGTCAGATGATTGCAGGCCTGACCTCTATGTTCTCGTCTGCCTCTCGGCTCAGTTCTTCTTGGTATTCCTGGAGACCCTAATATGATGAATTACTGTCTGTTGTTATTGCTTGGGGAGTGTTGGTGCCTTTACAGAGACATGAAATGTAAAATTACAAATGTAACCATGAATGTCAAGACTATTACTTTGTTTTAATGAAATATGTTAGAGGTAATGTATAGTCAGTTGGTCATTATCACTAAATAAACCTTGACAGGGTGATCCGGTTCAGCCCCTGAAGGGGTTTATTTTGTTACCGTGACCCGCTGACTTGAAAATGTCTTGCTTATTACCTTGCTGCTTGTCAAATGAATATATAAATGGACTTGAAATATTGTTTTGAGTTTTTATTATGTTTTTGTGAGACCGTGTGATACGAATATAATAAAGAAGTAATAACACCGTTTTAGCAGCTGTTATTTAAACGCATTTGACCACTGAATATTGTGACTGACCACCAGAATCAAGCAGAGAGCAATAAAATAGGATTAGTTTTTAGTTCATTTTATCTATTTTAAATACTCTTGAAAATTATGTTCCTACAAAAAAACAAAAACACTTCAACAGTAATAATAAATGATTTCTAAAGGATCATATAATGCATAATATTAGAGCAATGCCTGCAGAAAATTCAACGTTTCAATCACAAAGGAATAATTTTGAGGTTTTTATGTCGTAAAATCAGCAGAAAGACACCACAGATTGATTGAAAAGACATAACACTAGTGCAGCTATGGGAAATCATAATACGGTACTTAAAACCTATTTGAGTGCTGAGTATTGTGATTGTCCAATTAGAGTCAAGCAGAGCATGGTTATATCAGAACAGACGCCATATCAGATATGCAGACTAATGAGCGGCTGAATGTCGATGCAATAAATGAAAAGGACAAGAGGAACGTCACCTTGACCTTTCGGAGGCATTCCCTCATCGTTATGGCCCTTTGGCCTGAATGCTTTAATAAAGCTTCATGAAATTAACCCTTAATGTCTGACAGAGCTGACTCGACAGCCGTTGCTCAGGTCAATCTGAGTTTGATTATTCTGTCCCTGGCTGACCCAAGCTGAGGTTGAGTCGGGTCAGGAATGAAGCACCTGTCACTTGTATATAATTTGCAAGAGAATGATGAATGTGACTCTAATGGCTAAACCGCTACAGAATTAGCTCCAGTGATGAACGTGTAATGACCTCATGATTTACAATAGTTGTTTGCCTAGTGTTGTGTTACATTAGTGTGCTTGTTTGGGCTTTGGCGGGCTGTAAAATTCACACAGCGGTCACACCACAGCTCCTCAAGCCCTGTTAAAGCACTTGTCACTAAGGTTATAGCAGCAGAAGGATGCTTTTACGTCTCTCTCAGTCCACAGACCTGTATTGGAGTGCAGGCGGTGAGAATGTGCTGACAGTCTGAGGCAGGCTGGCTCTCTGGGGTGACCAGGCGGCTCCTGCTGACTCAGCGGCAGTCGCTCAGTGATGTCTGACTGCATTCAGAGAAACGCAATGAAAACCCTTCTGATGGAGAGCTGAAGATAAATCATTTTCTTATTCAAAGAAAAAAAAACAAAAAAAAAATTATATATATATATATATCCATTTCTGTGCTTAAGTTGAATTGTATTAAATTATTTAAATTAAAAGGAGAAAAATAATAGTAAATGAATGAAACTGAATACTTGAAGAGTTAATTTGCTAAAACAGATAACATCAAATATATATACATATATATATATATATATGTATGTTTTGGGCATTCCTATTCATCTGAATTAAAAGCAGGTTAAAAACAAGTAAATACAGCTAACAATAAAACACATAACATAATAAGAATATGATTTTTTAAATTTTATTTGTTATCAGTCATTTTTGGAAATAACTTCACTTGTTCATTTTACATAATTGTTTAATTATATTTAGTTTATTTCTACACTTTATATTAAATGTCCATATTTTATTAATTTAATTTTTTTTATATATTTTATTCCATTTCATTTTTATACTGTATTATTTAATATATTTTAATAAAACAAACTGTCATAAAGTAAAGTATATACTGAAGTTTATTACTTAAAATAGGTCTAAGTAGGCTATTTAATTTTCTTATTAACTTTGAAAAATCATTAGACATATGTGGAGGTGAATTCATAGGGAAAAAGAATAAAAACCTTGTATAATCTGATTAATTGGATTGTCATAGATCACCATTCAAAACTTGCAGATCATAGAGTATAGATTTATATGATTCCATATAAAGTACCTGCAAGGTTAATGGCTTTCTGATTGGGATTTTCCTTCAAGCTGTTTCACAGAATCACAAGAAGCTCTCAAGCAGCACCAGGATCTAGTATGAGATCAATACCAGCTTCACCGACCTATGTTTGATTGTTGAGCACGTTGATTTTAGTATAATCTTCAACACAAGAGAGCAGCCACTAAGAAACCCCCAACCCCCTGTGATGCTGTGATGTTCAAGAAGAATAAAAGCTTGCCTCTTTCTTTTTCTTCTATTGAGTTAATTGCTCCTGAGGCTCGCTGACTGAATACTGATGCGTTAAACATAGAGGTCACGCAGTCGTTTATATTCAACAGTGACTCTTTGAGGAAGATGAAAACTGATGGATACCAGTGTAAACCCTCTGAACCAATGCTGTGTGTTTCAGGAAAGGAGAAATAAGGTCTTGTAGAGGTCTGCAGGACACGAGGAGGGGACTGTTGTCAGATGTGCTTTTAAGGCCCTATCAAGGAGGATTTATTAGTTCTGCTTTAAGCATGCAAACTGGTTCAATGTTCTCAAGGTCATTGTTTCCCCTCTAGTCCAGATTTGTGTTCAGATCAGCTAAATAAAGATGCACTGGGCAGCGCGTCAAGTCAACATAGTTCCTTCTTTACATTTCCCCAGAAACACTGAAAATTCTGGTCTGGTCACTAGGTGGTATGAATCCAACAAGACCTATAACTCCAGTTTCTAAGCCCCTTCAGCCCCGAGAGCCCATCATTTTTCTAACATGTCTGGGAGGATGTAGAGCACCTGAGCCAGTTAGTCAGGATGTGATGGATCACTGTACCTTCTGCCTCAGCTTTTTCCTGCTGATCTTGTCCCTGATCCCTCCCCCATCTTCCCGCCTTTTCTTTTCTCTTACCAGTCTCACCATCTCTTCCTATCTCTCCATCTCCCCGGTATTCCTACTCCCAGCTGGGACCAGCTCTTCCATCAAGCCCAATTGTCTTTCCGAGTTGACAGCTTCCTCCACACACCCGCAGTTGACCCGCTCTTTATTTGTGTTGCCTAAAATAGCTGGGCTGACAGTGTATCTGTGCCACTGTAGCGCGATACGGAGTATTAACTTTATCAAAGTCGCTTGTAATGTCTCAGCGCTGCTCGAGTCTGCCACCGAGCAATATTTCTGCATGAACACGTTTGATGCTCCTCAGATGTGTGCAACATCAATAGTCTCTCTGGGCAACTAAAAATACCTTTCAAAATTCCCACACAGAAGTGAAATAATGAATTTATGTCAGTGTTTCTTTCTTTCTTCCTACAAGTCATTAAATATACAGACGTTTTTGTACATAAAAGCATTTGGGATCTTTGAGAACTTAGCCGGTGCAGTTTAGATTTCTCTTTCAAATTTCTGTTAAGCGAATGTTTTATATAATAATCTATATAATATAGAATGTAATCCGCTTGTAGCATTTCTCATGTCAGTGAAGAAAACCAATTATAATACAATTATTTATTTTTTGTTATATGAATGTAGCTGTTTAAACCAAATATGTGGTTTATTTATAAAAATAATGCCTATTTGAAAAATTGCTTTGACATTTTTAGAGATGGGAGCTATATTAGCATTAGATCAGTAAACTAGTCTTTCAGTCATGCCTTGTGGAAGTTAAAAAAAAGTTGTTTGTAGGCTATGTGTGATGGATAGGGCAGGTTTTTGGTTTAAATTCAGCCCTATTCTAATGATTCCCTCTGAGATTTTAACACTTGGTGCAAGTCCTGTTTTAATTAGCACACTGGATAAAATTGGTGTAGCTTCCTATTAACATCTGGGACTGAACCAAATTAATGTACTTTGCCAATTCGTTGCACATGATTGGGTATTCCGTTCAGTGTTTTAGGCCACGACGAGCAGAAAAGAATCAAGGACATGCAAAACTGGGAAGTAACAATACAGTTTTGAATTGTAATTTTTGCACAGTCTGTCAGCAATCTGATAGACATTCTTTACTGGGGTGTATGACAGCCGGACTGATAAACGCAGCTCAGCTGATAAAAAGCTGCTGTTCCTTGTGCATCAAAAAGTCCTCTGTTTCCATTCGGATCGAGATTTGGCCTGCTTAGAAGGACATTAGTTCTCCATTTCTAAAGCTGTCCTGTTCACAGCAACTAAGCAGGTGCGCGTCAGCTGGACTTGCCCTGTTCTGCAGCCAAAACGAGGATAACAAATGGCTTGGGGGGGCAGTTGGAAAGAGAGTGAGAGAGAGCGAGTGAAAGGAGTAAAATAAGAAAGCGGCACAATTCTTGCCCAAAAAGCCCTCATTAGGAGCAGAGAGGCATGTGAGGGAGTCAGCTGCTGGGGTGATAAAGGCAGCTGGAGGGATCCAGGAAAAAGCAGCACAGAGAGGCCTGTGTGGGACTGGACCTCAGCCAAACCCAGAGGCCCTGACTCACATTATATAACCCTACAGTGGAAAGAAAACACAGCAACAGTACAGCTAGACGATATATGACCAGGAAAAGTGTATGCTTTGAATTATAAACAGCCTATTTAGTGAAAGGGGCAAAAGTGCTTTTTGCCCCAAGAAAGTTGTAAAACAAAGACGAGAAAGGCTTTGATTGTTTTAGCCTGTGATGTTGTTTTAGATGAGATTTTTCCATTTGGTAAATGTTTTGCTTATTAAAAGGGTCTTAAATAAGGTTCCCATTGTCACATATTTTCATACTTTCACGTAGCATTTGACCAAGTTACACTTGATTGTGCTGAACTTGCCTTGAATTTGACAATGAAGGATACTGTTGCTTCACGCTGGCCGTGACAGTGAAGCTGTAGCCAAGGTCAAATTGTTGCCTGAATACCAGGGATATGCAACATTCAGAACTGCACTGAAAGGACTTTGTTTCAAAATTCAAAAAATTCAAAAGTTTAAATTAGTAGAATTTTTTATTTTATTTCAGGGGGAGAAGGAGGTAGGGTTGGAGGGAGGGATGGATGGATGAATGGATAGATAGGTTTTTATAAATGGATATATGAGTGCATAGGCTGATAGACAGCCAGACACATATATATTGATGGCGAGTAAGATTGATAATAAATAGGCTACATTGTGATGCATTGAAAGATGTGTCTATACATGCATCTATCAGTTACTCAACACTCTTTTGAACTCGTCTCTTCACAATAGTGCCATAGCTCTCAACAAACAGTGAGCATTTGGAGAAAAAAAAGAGGGATTCGCATGCATATTTAAGGTGACATTTCTGCTGAGCAAATTCAGCCAGCCGTAGAATGACAATAGCAGGATTAGCATTAGCAGCCACCCCCACGTCACATCTCACTTTGTCAGAATGCTGCGCTCATCAGTTCCAGCTCTGATCCACGGACATGTCCAGACTCGTCTCATCCAGTAATGGACCCTAGTATGAGAAAAACACCCCTGATTTTAGGTCCCATGAGATGAAATTCCAGATGGAATGTGATATTCAGTCACATGTAAAGCAGGCATTAAAATTCTACACCCTTTCCCTGTCTTTCATCTCTGTAATGGTTCCTCACAGATTTGTGTGGAATTGCCTTAGAGAGCTTTTTGAGACAACGAGGCAGTGGCATTATATGTATTTTGTGTATTAGTTTTACCCTGAAATGCGTCCTATTTTTCCGACTAATCCTGTTATATTTTTTACATATAGACCTTTCCAGCTCAGTATGGATTTGTCTCTTGGAAGCTGCAGTCCTTTGCAGAAGCTGTGATTATCTGGGCTGGCTTGTCATCAATCAAACATCAGTGCACAGACACTAGTGACAGATAAAATCTCCCCCTTCCCTGTAGAGCTGAGACAGCCGTTCTCCACCAGAGGCAACACAGCAGAGGTTTTCGGATCTGTATTAGCACATTTCTCCTGATTTCTCTTCTTTTTTTTCTTACAGGTTATTTTTGGGAAAGACTTTTGCATTCTGCCACAAACGCTGGCTTTCAAGATCTAGGTGGTGTCTCTTCAAGTTAGCATGTGTTTACTTTTTGGCAAGAAGCACTGCAGTAAAGATTTTAGGTGTTAATGGTGGAATAAGCACTTACAGATTTCAAAATAAGTGCTTATGATGTGTAAAACACTAACATGGCAAGTGATGATGGATTCATTAGTTAAATGTGTACTTCACCCAGAGGTGGTCGAAGTACACAAATCAAGTACTTAAGTAAAAGTACAGATCCATACTATAAAATATTACTCCAGTAAAAGTAAAAGTACTCCTTTTTCAATTTGAATTGAGTGAAAGTATAAAAGTACTTGTTTTTTTATGTACTTAAGTAAAAAAGTACTGCAATTTTTTTATGGTCTACTTAATTTTATATAAATTTTTTTTTCATAATATTACTGCACAAAATACCTAAGATTTTTGACGACGTCACAGAACGTTATATATGACATGAGAATAAGTTAGGGGAAACATTTGAAGGAAAATATGATATTTTCTTTTTTTTCTCTCAAACCTTGTCTGTTGTAAACATTCCCAGAGGGCATTACTTCACACTTGTACACAAAACTGTTAATTACTGTAGTTACCTGAATATCAAATCCTTTCTTTTCCCCTCAGATGTTATATATAAAAATATTTGGACATTATCTAAAAATGACTATAAATTAGCACCAGCAAGCTTGTTAGCTAAATAATCAGCATTAAC
>JAUCMU010000042.1:12030742-12056017 GCA_032275025.1 Enteromius treurensis
CGGATCATTCCAATTCGAGAATGAATCGTTTAGTGCGATTTGCGAACCGATTGAACAGGTTCATTAAAAAGAATCAGCTTGTTAATGAATCGCTCATCTGCGTCTCGCTCGGAGCACGTGATATATAAGTAACGATATGTTTTATGAAGTAAAGTAGTGAAGTAAAAAGTACGATCCTTTGCTTAGTAATGTAGTGAAGTAAAAGTAAAAGTTGCTAAAAAATAAAACTACTCCAGTAAAGTACAGATACTTGAAAAATGTACTTAAGTACAGTAACGAATTACACCTACTTCGTTACTGTCCACCACTGACTTCACCCAAAAATCTCTGTTCATTTGCTTCCCCTTATGTTGTTCTGAACCTGTATGACTTCTGTGCAACAAAAAAAGTAGATATTCTCAAATGTTGTTGTTTTTTTCATACAGTAAGAGTCAATGTCATGCTGTGTTTTGACTACGGTGTCAGTCAAACTTTTTTTTCCTTTGCAAAATGACATCACACAGGTTTGGAACCCCAAAAGAGCAAGAAAATGTGTATACATTTTTATTTTGGGTGATTTATTCCTGTTGCATATTTACTGAAAAAAAAGGGAAAATAGAAGAACTTAAGACAAACATACAATTTCGGAAACTCCAGTGAAACATAATATATTTTAAACATAAAATGTTTTTATTCAGTGTATTAAGCACACATTATTATTGTAGCCTTGCAGCATTTAGCAGCACAAATTATACTAACCCAAAGTCTGTAATGTAATGAGGATATTATTTTCTTTCCTGTAATAACTCTGTTATTGAAAGTCAGTTAGCCTACGGTCATGGTGTAAGATTTGTGATTAGAAGGTCAGGAATGTTGTGTTAATTGAGCGTGAAGACCTTCTGTTTCTGTAAAATAGGCATAGTAGCTTGTGATGCTGTCAATGGGTTCTTCATGCCCGAAGCTTGTACTGTTTCTTTATGAGCTCCGTCAACAGCCATAAAGAGGCGTCTGTACAATGTCTCTGTTGAATTGAACTCGCCACGTGATGCTCTTCTTAAACACGATGTTCATGAGGGTGCAATTCATTTACAACTATATACATATAGCGGCCATTCAACAATGCCATTTATTTAAGAGTTGTCTTACATCTTAAAAACTTATGGGCACTTAAGATTTTAGTTGTGTGTGTGTTCAGTGTTTATTCCCTCTCAGCTGGTACTTTGAGTTGACCCTCAATTCGTTTTTCCCCCTAAGGGTTATAGAGGATTTCACTTTAAAACAAAAAGCGTCTTATCTTATCTTAACTCGATGAAGATATAAATACTGCTTTCAGCTACTACAAGGAGAAGCCCTGAGGGGGCAAATAATGTTTTATATGCATGCTTGTAATCTTTGAATGTGGACATTTTATTTGCACCAATAATTTTATAAGAATGATCATTTAAAAACATTTTAAAAACCAAACTGCCCCAAACTTTTAATGGTAGCATGGATTTTTAAGTGCGTTTACAAACGTGTCGCCTCTTCTTGGCACTTAGCTTTCTCTTCTCAGGGAGCACGTTCTCTGGATCTGCTGTGATCTTCTATCATCATTAAAACACCAGAGAAACAAGGAAGTTAGTGTGGAGCTCATGTGATCTGGCATCTGCTTCACTTTAATCTGAGTTCTTTAAAGACATAAAAGTAGTGTCTTTATATCAAGGACATGTTGACAGTCTTGGTGGTAAAAGAATCACAAACAGAAGTTCTAAACATCTGACAGCTGCAGGCCAAGACTAGCGTCATTTGGCGCCAAAATTTCCTCCATCCAGCGAAAGCAGCAGCATTGATGTATGAATTAAAGTCATTTTGTCCTGGTTCTCTGGGTTTGGCAGATTGTCTTTTATTCATTCTTTGCAGCGAACACACAGTGCTCCACTCTCTGTAAGTCTGTTTGCCTAATCTGCTACCCATTTACCAGCTGCTCTTCTGGCAGACTGGTGTTTTGGTCACCATGGAAATGTCCAGCTAGGCCTGTGACGCTTGTTTTGGCACATTGCCTGGATAATGAGGTAGCGCTGTCTCATTTGTTTTCTTTGCACTCTTCATCTTTGTTGATAGAGTGGACAGCCAGGGGCCTTTAATCGATGAAGGGCAATTTTAAGGTGTAAAAGCCATGTGCCAAACCCGGTTTACTGCCCTCACCAGCTGCTGATGAACCTGTGCCAGCCTTTAACAGAGGCCAGGCTGTGTGTGTGTGTGTGTGTGTGTGTGTGTGTGTGTGTTTGTTTGAGGGACAAGACCCCTCAGTTGTGAAGGGCTCAATTTAATCCGCTTTACTTGTCATCGTAGATAAAGCCAAACAGGGCATGTGACTTTCAGTTACTTCTCTGGCATGTCAACAAAACTTAATTTCCTATATCTGAAAGGTGACGCTGTTTAGTGAGTGAGAAGGGCACTTCATCAGGCTGCTAATTAATCAAACTGAGAGTCTGTCCGCATGGAATTGTCACTAATCTAATACTGCTTGATATCGGTTGTCATGGTGAATCATAATCACTAGTGACTTTATCATTGATCAGTGCTGACTCATGAGCCATACATTAGTGATACTTGCATGCGTCTTGCATCGCTGATGCACAACACTGACAAAAGTTTGAAAAGCAATGTGCTTTTTTTATGATCTTTTACCTTGTGATCAAAATAGCTACAACTTATATAGAAGAAATTGGTTTTGTACACTTTTATGGAAATGTGTAGTTTATATGTACAGTGTATATATATTTAGTTTAGTTTAATTATAGTTTATTTTAAACAAACAGATGTTCTACTTGAATAATATAATCTAATAAATGTAAGCTATAACAACATTTTAGCAACATATGTAGTAATTATATTAATAGTAATAATATGTTTAAATAAAATCAATCAATTTTTGGGGGGTACTGAATAGTGCAGGTATTTTAGATAGGTAATGTTTAGTTTTTTTGCACACAACTTAAATTCCATTACTTCCATAGGTTTGATGACTTTTATCAGGGCAATACTATAAAATACTATTTTGTTTTCAATACCTTTTTGCATTTAAATACATTTAATCGTAGTATTTTTAAAATACATAAGGTACTTAGCAATCAACTGCTGATTTCCTGCATGGGCAGCATCTTAAAGATGTTTTTTGAAATATTATTTTGGATTTAAAAACCTTTGGAAAAAGTCAAATGTATTTAAATGCAAAATAGCATATCTTATTTATTAGCCCATTCCGGACGTTTACAATGAAAACATTAATATCAAATATTGTCGCGCACAATTTAATTCCATTACTTAAACTTCTGCTGTTTCATATTTGACTTTATAATTATAAAATTATAATATATATTTGCACACAGTTTTACTCCATCACTTCCACTTATGCTATTTCATAGTTGTGATGATTTTAGAAATATAAATTATTATAAAAAATCTGAAAAGGGGGAGTATGTGCAACCAAACTTTCCACTGGCATCATAGATTATTATTTTGAATATCCACTGTAAAATATATGACCTAAATATCCATTTGTCATTTGCTTTTAACTTCTAGCAGACCAAAAAAATATCCTCAATATCTGCTAGTGTATTTGTATTTATAGACTTTCCTGCATGCACTTCACGGCATTATTGGAAATGAGCTAGTGACTATTCTAGAACCCATCCTGGTATTTTAGGATCGGTTCTGTACTCACTGCTGGATGTGACAGCAAATAACCCCAATTGATTGGCTGCACCCCCAAAGATTCCTCATGGGGGTTATGTGGGACACCAAGTGTGCCATTATAGGACAGTGACGGAATGATGTGCCAGCACCTCACGCACATCAATACAACAATATCTCTTTGTTTCAGACTTGCTCTCAATAATTCACATCTGCAAATTTATCAGTCTGTGCCAAGATGTGATATCAATTGAGAACAAGTTCCTCCACTTTGAATTTCTGCTTTATAACAAACAGCAGATCACTAGAGAGGGAAACCTCGATAGACGTGGAGACGTGTGGTTTCATTGGTGAGCACATATCCAGGTTTAAAGGAACTCTCTGAACTGTAACTAGAAACAGACGCAAGCTTTTGTGGTGCGCTGCAGACAGCCAGCGGACCGATGAAGCAGTGTGAGCTGTCAGATAAGGAAGCCTGCGAGGGAATAGAAAGGTGCTTTCAAACACCTGAATGCTATAAATAAGACTGCTGGGGTTTTTATCTATTCATATGTATTAAAGTTAGTTTGCAGCTGAACTGTTCAAAGACAGACAGATGAGAGATCTAGGAATATCATCCAGCTGCAGTTTTTACAGAGAATCACAAACAATTAGTGAATTTTTCTCTGAATCAGGGTCATTGGTTTAACAGTCACTGTGCAATGGGAGCAGTAAATAAAGATATTTATATATAGGTATATACACCCATGCAACGTGCCTATCAATGGGCATGGTAAGCGCTGGGTTCATGTAGCCATACTTAGAATATATACTGAAGATCTGTTTACACTAGATACCAAGTATACTGCAAATGCATCAGGATCATTTAGATTGCTTCCTCTTCTATGCTCTCAATTTGTTGCCAGAAAATCCTTATAATATTGCACCGTGAAGCAGTTTGTGTGTGATCTATAATCGGTGTAATATTAAGACGTTATAAATGTTGATCTTCATTATACAATTTTAATACAAAAATACAGTGAAAGCATTCAAATGAAATGTTTTAGAACATGTTCAGCGTCCTTCAGAAATCATTGTAACATGTGATTTGATGCTCAAGAAACAGTTTTCATTTTTCTCAATGTTGAAAATAGTTGTGCTGCTTAATAGTTTTGTGGGAACTGCCAAGTCTTTACTCACTTTTGATTTGTTTCGTTCATTCAGTTTCATTTCTCTCTCTTTTTTTTTTAAATTTAAAACAACCCCAAAAACTTACCCCAAACTTTAGAACAGTGGCGTGTTGGCCATATTGTATGTGAAAAGTAAGATACTCTTTCTATAGAACATAATGTCACACAAGTCAGATAAGTGCGAAATAATGCTGTACTTGTGTAAATGGCAAGTCTATTGACGCAAGGCTTTTCTTTGACACACAATCTTTAAGTGTCCGTGTGCGTGTATGGAATTATGCTATTGATCTCAAAACTACAAGGTTATCCGATAAAACTCAACTTTTCAGCCGCTTACTAAAGACCTTGTACACAATGGCCCCAGTGTGCTCCAAGAACACTTCTCTAACAATACTATCACGAAAAAACAGCAAATCGTCCATCATCTCTTTGTGCGTAACTATGATTTAATGCTCCTCATGCATATTAGTGAAGGGAAAAAAATCCGTGTGAAAGACATCAGTTCTATTGAGAATATTTGCACTGGCAGAGATCCAGTGTACCAGCATATTACTCAAGCGTAGACCTGCCTCATGAAGAGCATTCATTACATTCACACAGTCTTACATGTCACCACTGCATCCCGGCAGTTGTTATACATAAAAACGGCTGATTGAAAGAACGCTGCCTCTTGGAACTTTAATGCTATTGGCATGGCCTGTGTAAAAATTGTGAACTGAGAGGGAAAGGCAGTGTTACGTCTTATGTGTGAACGTGTCCGATCACGGCAGTCCTCTGAGTTTTCCCAGTTTACCCAGGGTGTGCCTGACTCTGAATTACATAATGTACCTGTGCCAGTAACAAATGGCTGTTAATGTGCTCAGTTCTCAACAGACTGAACAAAGCGCTGGGCCTCAGTATGCCAGAGGGAAAGAGTGGAGAAATCCACAAGGTCGTCCCCGGGGCCAAGCTTCAACTGCCATCATTCATCTTTCATGCTTCTTTAAGTAGTTCTTTGAAAACTAAGCGAGTGTTTTGCAGCTTTCATGGACCAGAGCCATACTACAGCTGACTTTAGAACAGAAATGTTTGTGTTGCTGTATCTTACAGGTCTAATCCTTTCACATGTGGTGTCAGGCTCTGTGTATACAGCGGCGTCTCTATCCGAGAGGCGGAAAGAGGCTTTGTCACTCACATTGTGCGTGTCCCATTATTGAGTGTAATTGGATCCTTTGCAGTTTTGGTTGAATTAGCAGTTCTGTTGTTCCTTTAGCTGGATGTATTAAGAGTCTTTTTTTGGTCGGGATGGCCTTTGGTTATGTACAGTGACCCCAAAATGAAACATCTGTCATCATTTACTCACCCTCGTCTTCTTCCAAAGCTGTATAACTTTCGTTCTTCTGTTGAACACAAGAAGATATATTAAAGACTGATTCAACTGCTTTTGTCCATGTAACGTGGAGTTTATAATAACATTAAACACAATTGACTTTTAGTGTATGGACAAAAAATCTGACGCATTTTTCATCTTTTATGTTCCACAGACTTCTTACTTCTTACTTCTGACAGTCTTACAGGTTTGGAACGACATGAGGGTGAGTAAACGATGACAGATGTTACATTTTTGACTGAACTGCACTTTAAACTAGTTTGGTGTTACTGTGCTTAGATTCAGAAAAACTGTCATATATATATAAGTTTTGTTTGCATAATATGTGTGTGTATGTTCTTATTATTTTTATATAAATACACACAAGCATGTATATATTTAAGAAAAATATGTTATGTTTATACATTAAATATATTTAGGTATAATATAAATTCTAAGAAAATAAATACATGTAACTGCATGCCAATATTTTCAAAATATATACTGTATATGTGTGCGTTTACATTTCCATAATTAGTGTACACAGTACACAAACATATAGTATGTAAACAAAAGCTATTTTGGTTGTGATTAATCATTTGACAACACTAATACAAAGTCCTGTAGTGCAGCTTTTTGGAACTGAATTATACATAAATATTTGATTATATTCCATTGTAGGGCTATAATCCACTTGTCTATTTCAGTATAATCTGCATTAGCCTCGGTCTGCCCAAATACACATTATGAGTTTACCAAGTTCATATACATCAACTCATCAGGTTATGGTTCAGCTATTCAGAAAGTCTCCAAATTACAGATCAGTCGTTCTCTAAAACAGAAGCAAGCCCAGCCTCTCATCAGTGGGCTTATCTGAAGCAGACAGGCAGAGGCATCCATTCACTCCACAGTACAGTCTAATGAGAACCAGCATGCGACGTATAGCACCACCCTCGTCCCTAAATAAGCATTGTTTAGGGGACTGTAAATGATGAGGTTGGTTGTGAATAATGCACTTGGTGGTAGGATGTTTTCATTGATTGCAGATGGTCGGGGTTCAGCCATGAAGCCACAGAAAAGGAGCACTGTTACTTGTTAAAAGGTGGTCACCCATAATGGTTAAACCTCCTCTTTATTTTTACGCATGGAAGGGTTCAAATCAAGGTGTTGTAATTAGTGGTTGGTCAGCTCTTATATCACAGTCTTCACTGCCACACAAGCTGTTAACTATGTCTCTTTGAGGAGGAGTTGAACTTGTGCCCAGACAACTGCAGTGACTATTGTAATCATGCATCAGATGGGACGCCGACTGGGGCCCGCTAATTTGGGTGAGTGTGTTAGATGCCTGTGTGTGTGCCTCTGTTCTGCCTGGACACAGAGTGCTCTTTTAGGCTTAATGTCAGCATTGGCTCAGTCAGGCTTTCCATACATCTCCGCAAACTGCCTCCAGACACTACAACAACAAAGGAAATGTGGAGACAATGGAGGTTTTTATAGCATCCGGGGCTGTTAAGGCTCAAACGTACAGACATGTGAGAGTGTGTGATTTATAAAAGAGTGTATAAATCAGGAGTTGTGAGGTCTCCAAATGTTAGTCGTGGTATGGGAGTTCACGCTGAATGCACAGAAGGATAGTGCTTTAAATGTAGGTCGCAAGGAGATACTAGGATCTGGACTCATCCCGCTGAGCCGCTTCATCAGTCAAGAGATTGTTGAGTTGATGATGGCTCTGGTCCAAAACCTAGTGAGCTGCCTGTGTGTAGATTGCGTTTTAAAATACTCCTAAAGCAAAGGCTTTTTCTGTTTGGCAAATTCAGCTTCATACTACACTTCCAAAAGCTCCATCCAAGATCATTAGGGCATTTTTCCACCAATGTTGCATTGAATTGAAACAATATTTTAATAATAAAAATGACCATTTCTATGTCAAATAAACGGCATGTACATGTTATAACTGAATTCAATATATACACTACAAGTCTCATAAACTAACCACGGCTGCATTTATTTGATTCAAAATACTTTTATCTCAAAAAACAGTTATCTTTTAAATGTTTTATTTTTTTTCTGTGATGGCAAGGCTGAATTATTAGCAGCCATTACTCAAGTATTCATCATCAGATCCTTTTGACATAGCTCTAATATGCTGATTTGATGTTCAAGAAATATTTTGTTTATGACTATTCAATGTTGAAAACAGTTGTTTTTTTTTGATAGATATATAGATATATTTATAAATAGTGCTGTCAAACGATTAATCACATCCAAAATAAACATCTTGTTTACATACATTTGTGCACTTCATTTCATATATAATCATAACATAATTTTAAATATACACAGTACACATTCATATATTATGTAAACAAAAACCTTTATTTTGGATGTGATTAATTGTTATTAATAATTTGACAGCAATGTTCTTTGAGATTATAACAATGTTTAAATAGACGTTTCTTCAAGGTTTTCTTTTGCACTTTCCATTAAATACTCTTTGAGGGGATTTAACAGCGATGCAACAGAGAAAAAACATTTTTTTGTCTCTCCAAAAATTTGTTCAGTCAAATTTTCTTTCAAGAACCGTCTTTGCCACAAAGAACAGAAAGGTTCTTCAGGTATTAAAGGTTCTTAAATCTACCTTTCAGACAAAAAAAAAAAAAGATTCTTCTATGACATCATGAAAAGCATCTTTATTTTTAAGAATGCATGTGCGAATAGCTTATAGGGCATTTCGCACAGACCTGAGAAGTGTTGAAGTGTTTTCTGTTGCTCCATGATCACTTGAAGTGAGCCAATGAATGAATGAAAATGGACTGCATCTGGAATAGAGTGACTACAGAGAAAGGGATTGGTGATCTGTCACTCCACTTATGCTCACCATTCCAGTCAGCTGATTGTTTTACTGATCATGCTGTAGTTCCAAATATCAGCACAGATGTGAATACCTCACATTGTATGCACATGAGGTAGACCGTGTCATGGGCTCTTGCAGGTCACTACTCCACATTGTCATAAAAGAGGAATTCTTTCAAGCTATTATAAGGTTACTGAAGCCTCTGTCCTGACATGACATTCACAGAGCTTCTTTAAAAAAGGCATTTCTATCCCTGGGAAGCAATTGCCTGTGGGGTCAGAAATATCTCTCTTTCTTTCCTACCTTGCTATTGGCTAGTGTGCTCTCTCAAGGAGTTGTGCCGGAGTGCACATGAGGTGTGCCAGTGAAGACACGTGCCGAAATCTCACAACTGAAGCATATGTGTGCCTAGACCACAAAACCACTTATAAATAAATAAGCTTTTGATTGATGTATGGTTTGTTAGAATTGGACAATAATTGTCAGAGATACAATTATTTGAAAATCTGGATTTTTAGGGCACAAAAAAATCTAAATACTTGGAAAATCGCCTTTAATTTTTCTTTGTATTAATGTCCTAATGATTCTTGGCACTAAAATAAAAATATTTTTTGGAATTTTGACCCATACAATGTATTTTTTGCTATTTCTATTAATATACCCCACCGATTATTAAGACTGGTCCAGGGACACATATGCTCTATATCCACAAAATAGATAGAGGATGGAAAAAGAAAAAAGGTGGAACAGGCTCTCTCAGTAGCCTTAAAAAAAAGAAAGAAAGAAAGTTGACCCAAAAATCAAAACTCAGCCATTTACCCAAAACCCTTTGCTACTTTCCCCCTGTGGAACACAAAAGGAGAATTTTAAGAATCTTCCAAATTCTCTTTTTGTGTTCCATGGAAAAAATAACAGCTTATGGGTTTAAAAAGACATGAAGGCAAATAAATGCATTTTGTGGGTGAACTATCCTTTTAAGCTTTGACACACTGTCCTTTGCAGCTCGCCAAGCCAACTAATTCCCCTCAGCTGCTTACTTCTGCACAGTGAGCAATTCGTGACACATCTCGTTATGTGTAAAGCAGAAGAGGGAAGGATGAGGAATAAGAAGAAGTCAGGATTTAAAAGAGAAGAAGATGGAGACAGAGGAAGAGAGAAAGAGAGTGAGAAGGAGACAGAGGGATATTTTTAGGAGTCTCCTCTCTGACCACTTCAGTAGCCTGGGCCTCGTGCCTGGAGCTTCTGGTTTCATTGTGCAACCCGGCCTCCAAAGAGACGCCATTTAGCCAACCGGAGACAGGGCTCACTTTGTCTGTGTGCACCACAGTGAGGGTACCTAAAGACAACTTCAGCCTCCGCTACTGCTACTCAATAAAAGGGAACAGCTGTATCGAGGCCACGCTCCTAAAAATAACGTTCCCAGTTTAATTAGGGGCCGTCAGGATTCCTCTGGATCCTGCCAAAAGGCCGGAGTTTGGAGGGGAATCAAGGTCAGCTGAAAAAATGAGTAAAAGCTGTCTTTGATGTGCCATTTCATTCTATTTGACACTTTTAAGTATTTTTGATGTGTTGTTGTTTTAAAGACCACTTTTATTCATTTAGTCTAGTTTCACATGGGTTATATTGCTGAACCAGTATTTATTTTAAAGAGGTCTTAAGTTCCATTGTACACACATGAAAGATTCCTGTGGGAATTACAATTAACTGGCTGGTCTGGAGAACCCTGGTATAGTTTAACTCTGCCCTGACCACTGTTAATAAATAATGAGCAGCACATTACCTCTGTCTAATGATTCCATAAGCTTCTGATTAATATTGTAAAACTCTATATCCGCTGTATGCTGGCATGATTCCTGTGGGAACTGAAGCTTGTGAAAGCAGCTGTGTTGAAGTGACATTAAGACCAGCAATTAAAGGAAACATGGAAATTCTGGCATCATTTTCTCACCTTGCTGTTGTTTCCAACAGGACTTTCTTTCTTTCTGTCTTTCCTTTTGAAAGATGACTCTGGCTGAATGTTTTTTACTCATAGAACTTATAAAATATTTTGTAATTTTCTTGTAATTAGTCATATTTGGATTTTAGTTTTTGATGTCTTTATTGAATTACTCTGAATGCATTTTCTTCTATTGTGTTGCAATGATTAGGCTATTTACCATCGGAATGAAAAATAACACTCATTACAAATCAGATGTTGGACATTTCAAAGAGATATTGAGGATTGTATTCTCTTGTGAAGAAAAAAAAAACACGAAGGTAAATAAAGAACGATGTTTAATTTTGGGGTGAACTTTTAAAGTTTAAAGCATCACCGGTCAGGCTGTGGTTTTCATGGTTTAACATTACACAATTGTGTTGTCCATTTGCATACTGTAAGGAAATTCCTATGTTTTACTCATTAACCATGCTCTTAACACTTGTACTTTGATGTTTAGCTTCAATTTGGTCAATATGCTGTTGTTACCATTAAACTGTTTCTTTTTTCCATGACTTTAAAAGGTAATGATTTTCCAATGCAATACATAAACTGACCAACCAATTAAGCCTTGTATTTTAAGTCTCACCGATAGTGGAAATATTCTCTTTATAGTCTGTAGTCACACTGTTCTTTGTCTTTGGCACAAAAACACACTTTCATTCTGGCAAGGTTATTGCCCTCTTGCCACATTATTTTTATTGTATCATAATCTAATGTTATCCCTAGATTTCACTGAATGCAGAGGGGTTGGAATAATCAACCATTTTCTGTCTGAGGTTAATAGTGTAATTATTGGTCTTTGGCTGTGTTGTATTGGGTCACTGGAAGCCTGGCTGTTTCAGCCCTGACTGCCCCCACCCCCCCGCCCCGTGTTGATCCCCTATTTTAAGCATGTCAACAGTTGGCATTGATAGGAAGCAATTACAGGGGTCAGAGGTGAAGTGATTAGCAGTAATTATGGGAAAAGGACGACTGAGTGCATGAACGTGCTTAGACGAGGTCACTGGTCACCATCTAATGTGACAGTCGCATGGCTCAGCTACTTTATGAATAGCTGATTCAACATGCATTTGCACTTTTCTTTTTAAAAATGTATAACCTTAAATGCACCAGCATTATTGGCATATTTTATTAAAATATTTACAAAACTTGTAGCTCAAGTTCTAGCTGGATTTAACCCAACCGAGCATGCATATGATATTTTCTGTCTCCGGTCCTTTGTAACTTTTGAGAGAAGAATTAATAACGGTCAGCTGGTGTTATAGGGTCAGTTCACCCAAAAATGTCAATGTGTTTTACTCACCCTCACGCTATTCTAGGTGTATATGACTTTCTTCTTTCAGACAAATCCAATCGGAGTTATATTAAAAATTGTTCTCGCTTTATCATTGTATTTGACGGGTGCTTCTCTTTAAAGGGGTCATGCGATGCAATTTCAAACTTTCCTTTCTCTCTCTACAGTCTCTTAAGATCCCTAAAGTTGCAAAGACTACAGACAATTTTTTAAAACACAGTCCAAATGTTTATTCAAAGAACGTGTAACTGTAGTGTTGCGGCAGGCGCCATGTTCAGGTTTCAGTTATAGGAAAAACTGTTACAGAAATTAAAAATAAATTTGTTTTTATGCCAAGTCTTATGATTTCAACGTCATATATGTTTTCATAAGAGTGAGTTAGCATTTCAAGTTTCATCTCTCAAACTGTAAATGTTAATTTCTAGCATTAATAACGTTGCTCTACCTCAGTGAGAGATCGTATTTGTCTGAGGCGCTCTGAAATATTGGAGGTCTTGTTTGTGATGCGTGAATATGTATAATGAGCAGCGCTGTTGACAGAGTGAAACTCCCCTCAGGACTTCCTCATAAATCAACAAGGTGTGCTGACCAGAAGTCTCCGTGGATATTTCTGCTTCCAAGAAATGTGAAAACACATTCATTTCCAATAATTTCCCAGGCCTCTTTTAACTACCCTGTGTGAAGTGCTTAAAATATTGGGCACATCTAACTTACTGTACCAGATTCAGTAATGCTAACAAATATGCAGACTGTATAAACAACCGTAGTGCAATTAAACTCGTAACACAGCTCAGTTGTGCGCTAGTATTCATGATGCATATTTTCCTGTGCTCTTTCCACAGTCTCACGCGCTCATACCGCTGCTTCAGATAAACAACGAGCACACAGCAGCACATTCCTGCTCTCACATGGATGCAGTATGTGTTCTTCACTTTCTGAGAAGGAGGCTCCTCTCTCTGGTTGCTGTAAATCATATTTGTAACCTTGGACCACACAGTGTTAGTGAGCTCAGTCCAGGCCACAGGCGCAGAGGACAGGACATTGAACGGAGAGATGCTAAACAGAGCAGGAAGTGCACTTAATAGAGACTCTGCCGAATTATTAAAGGAAATAAGTGCCCTCTTTTGTGGCTTGCTCTGGAAATTCTTTAGCACTGCTATGACGTTATTCATTGATGAATTAAAGAATGATCAATCAGACATTTTCAGTCTCTGAAGTTTATCCTAGTATGTAAGCGGACTTGACTTCAAGTTGATTTTTTTCTGAACCAGTTACCCCCTGTTAAAGCTGGATTACACCCCTACAGATTAAAAGTAAGAGTGATGAGATTTCATTTTTGTCAATCCACAAAATAAGTGTTTTATGACAGATCCCAATTGAAACTGAAAGCTTGAAACAATTCAGTTTTTAGTTGAACTATCTTTAAAATTCCCACTCTTTTGCAACTCATTGCCAAACCACTTTTTTTGTTCACACTTGAATTTAATTATTATAAATTGAGTTTAGTGATAGCCAGTTACCTACTTTCCAACTTGTAAAAGTGGTATTATGACGATGTCACACCTTTCGCAGCCGATGTCTCACTACATACTTCATACAGCTTGTTTACAAAGGGAAAAGTGATCAATTAAACTTGTGCCTATAGCACTTCTCACAGGCTACGTGCCATGTATTGCAACAATTTTGGCAGTAAATAATGAAGCTTGTGATGAAAACTGGACGAACGTAAACTTTAACGATGAACAATCAGTCTTTATGTTGCAAAAAGCTAAACCACACCACATTTGTTTGGCTGTGTATAATATTTCTGTTCAGTTCTTTTGTTTAGTTTTGTCTTTAATTTAATATTTGGGTTTGATAGAACACACAGATTACTTCAATTAAAGCAAATAAATCACATTATATCAGCAAGTATACATTTTATTTTACTTGCATTCTGTATAATTAATGTATCCTTTTGTATAGTGATAATAATATATGGTTTGAATATGTCTTTGTTAAAAAAAAAGTAAAGAAATTAAGATTCTCAGTCAGACAGTTACTGTAGTTTTAGGGGAACTTAAATGTCACTGACTACAAAGATCCTTTTCAGCACTGTGCCACCAGATGGATCAACTGTCCGAACCCTTGTGCAATAGTTTAACAGTTTAATGAAACCACACCAAAAGCAGCACAGCTATTTAATATCCATTACGGCAGCAGGCTTTAGGTGTCGGCGCAGAGTGAGCAGTGCTAAGTGGGGTATCTGATAGCTTTATCTGCTCCTCTTTAATTAAAGAGGAGGTTGTTTTTTTTGTTTTTTTAGACCAGAATATGGTTAAGTGTCACTGTTCTATTTGCCATATGCCACACACATGCCACATTGTGTTACAGTAAATACAGCTTGCACGTACAGTAGAATGTGTTTTTTGCGCGCCCAGTTCAAGATCATCATATAAAGAGCATAAGGATTTATAAATACCTTTAGTATGAACCCTATAACCTTAATCCCCGCTGACTAGAGTTCCAGTAAACTCCAGATGAACTTATCTATTTTTAATTTCACACCACTAGTTTATTTATCACCCAGACGTCTGCAGAATCCATTTTTTTCAACTGTCAAGTTGTAGCGTCTGTGAAGTCAGTGCACGAGACAAAACACTTCCTTTATGTCTTCGTTTTGAGCCAAAACATAGAAAGAAACAATTGAAAATGACCTTTATTTACCCTCCTGTCCATCTTAAAACACCAATAAAAACTGAGATGGGATTAAAACAATGTATCTAAAAAGATATAATTGTAAAGATTCATAGTAATTCAGTTTTCTTCTACTATCTTTATTTCTACTATCTAGCTTAGCACATTAATTCAGTGAACCCTGTCTTCCAGTAAACCCGTGGTTCAGTATTACCTGTGTTCTTTGGTTATAGTGCACCCTGTGGTCACACGGGAGGGGGGGCTAATTCACTCTAAACAAAATGAAATTCACATTGCTTGGAGCCATTGTGCCCTGGCAGCGGTCATGCTGTGCTGCTGACAATGTCAGAGTACATTACACCCAATGTGGGATGGTCGTCTTTTTATATGGAGCAATTACGGAAGACACCTACTGCTGTCATAACTATTATAAAGGGACTCGCTGACCAACTGCCAGGTTGTTTGTGTTCCCTATACCACTTTTGTGAAAAACAAGGGGGCCTTGGGTTTATGTTTAACTCCTGGGTGATGAACTCACACATTAAAATCCATATTTTTTCAAACTGAAAATTTAATTAAAGGTACTTTTTCAAACTGCACATATGATAGCTGTAGATCAAGCAGTGCCAGGAGTGTTGACCAACTCTTTAACGGGTGGGGGTCATGATGAATGTGGCTTTCAGAGCTGAACCTGCAAACAATTATGGATTAGATGACTGGAGGGTGGTCTTCATGAGGGCTGACCACAAGAGGATAAAGAATCAAACATGTGGCACACAGTAGCTGGAGCTACGAAAAAAATCAAGAGTTCACAAGAGGCCAGTGTGGTCACAAGACTTCTTTGTCGTTTCAGAGGTTTGGTTTTGGTGTTGTTTTCCATTGGTCAGCTGCGTGCCTCCCAGATCATTTTGGTCATCAATATCTTCAATGTAACATATATTTGAATGCATGCCATTCAAGTAACTATTGAGTGCCTCAAGGGCCCTTTATTGTTCTGTCCTATTGTTTCCTGCACGGCAGGGCTGTAAATATCTTTGACAAGTATTGTATTGCTACTCTGCCCCTTATCTTGAAGGAACATAGTTTAGATGAATGTTCAAAGAGAGCGGCAAGCGTGGGCATGCAGTGATATGCCGACATATATGTTTTTAGGGTTTTATTTTTTCCCCTGTAGCACTTTTGGCATGACATTGCTTATTTAGCTTGTAAAAATAAATAGATTCCAGCGAGAAAAGAAAAAAAAAGGCTCATTTGAAGAAACTTTGACCTGGATACAGATGTTCAGATTCAACAGGATCACATGCAACTGTGACATAAATATGTATTCACAGCTCAGTTGAGTAAACCTGTCTGATAATGTGTACTTGACAACAGAAGATAACGATATTAGACAGCAATGGCAGCGAGCACACGCAGGAAACAGCCGTGACAGCTGTGCTTTGTTCTTTGTGTACCCAAAATGCCGACCCTTTCTTATCTTAAAGATATATGAGTGATTTCCTGCTCTCTCTTGGCACACATTCACAGCCTGCTATGTGCCTGGCACTGCTACAACTTTTAGTGAGGAAGGAAATGCCATATATGGTCTGGCAGATCTGCCGCGCTCTGAAATAGTACAAAGTATGCCGACACAGCTTTTACTGTTGACATATTAGCATATGAATACACTAAAATGCTTTCAGTTAAATGTAGTTCAAGGACACTGTACAGTGCCGCCAAAATATCCAACCAAAGTGCATCTGCAAACAAACGCCAGACCGTTTTCCCAGCCCTAAATTCACTTTTATTCTCTTCTAATCTTTTGCTTTTCATGTTTTATCTTTTTTAAACTAATAAACTTTATGTAAAACCATATCTTTTTAAAGTCAGACTCATCCAAATGTTAACTGTGGCACTGACATGAAAACTAATGCTATTAACTGACTGAAAATTTGGTGAGAAATCATTATGAATTCTAAATATTTGAGTTATATCAAATAATCTGGCACGAACTGCACCTTCCACATTAAATGCAAATGAGAATGTTGTTCTAACAGCACACCACCCACACAGACAGATCAACTTTTATTCAGTCAAATTTCAAAGAAGCCCGTTGCTGTATATCGCATTTCACTGCATTGAGGAAGTAGCGGCGGTTCATATCTAAGATGTGCTTTTTGACTGCTTTGCTCACATTTGATACTCAACTCCTTTTAACTCCCACAGCTGCCAAAAGAAACCTCTTTGAACTCTAGCCTCGAGGTCAGCCATGCTTAATGGCTTAAAACTCCATACTTTCCTCATTACCACCACAGACAGTTGACTTTCTTGATCTGTCTGACTGCGGATAACTTGATACTGTACCTCTGTCATTGCTGACTCAAATATTTGTTGCTGTCATTGAGCAAACCTTGCATGACAAAGACATGATTAGGCACTTCACTGCGTGTTCATACTGCCATTTAGCAAAATGAGAGTTATAATAGCATGAGTTAAAGGGGTGTAACAATTTTCCCCTATTGTCACACTTAGAGTTTTGTTTTATCTGGCCTGCAACTGTGGTTCTGCCGTTCTGCCACCCAAATGGCTCCAGACACCAGCAGCGCTGACGTTCCATGTTATTGGAAGATCTGGATTTCTTTTTCCAGCTGTTATCAACCCTCCCGGACATGTAAAGTGGAGCCGAGTGGATAAAGTCATCCTGCCAACGAACAGCAATCTGAAACTGGGTCAACCAACAGGCACATAGTCAGGCATAGCTTCAGTACTTTATGAATATTGTTTAAAGCACTATTTTTGGCATTGACATTGGATATTGAACTGCGCATGGTTTGATCAAATTTGTTAATATTCAATAATATATTGAATCATATAATAATATTTTTATCATTTTAAATACCTGTTTTCTACTCCAGTCTACGGTGTCACATGATTGGAAATAATTCTAATTTACTTATTATCAATTACGCTAACAACCTATGAGATTGCACAATCATCTAGGCATAAGCATTTTTCATACTGTACATTATAATGGTGTAGTGTCGATAATAACTTATAGCATTTAAAATAACTGATTTTATTTTTACTTAAAAAAAACAACAATTAGGCAAAATCGAGAATTTTAGTATTATAATGCTTATTTTAATATGTAATATCTAATAGTATCAGTCATAATTTTAATAACTTCCTAATTCATAAAGTATTTAAGCCATACATGGTCAAAATCAACCCCTATGTGTAATTTCATGACCAGGCCCAAATACACACACTGTGGCTGATGCACAGAAGTCTAGAGTCTCTAAGAACGCTTTGTCCCTACATTTTTTAAACTTGAACAGCTGATAGCTCTCCAAAATGGCAGACACATAAAGTCCAGCTGTCATAGTTGAAGCTGACCAGTGCTAAAATGGCAATTCCTTACTTATAACCATAAAGTCCTGCTGTTAGTCACTCCGAGATGCCTGTGTGTGTGTGTAAACAGAGCCTTGTCTGGGCAAACAGGGTCATGGATGAACCATATAGTATGGACATTGACATGGAAACGCTAAGCATCTGGCATTGAACATGGCCCATATTGAGGTGAGACAGACCTAATCCTGGACCTTGTTCGCACAGGACTTAAAACGAGATGTGAATAGACTTTAATGTGGTATTGTGTGCACAATTAATGCAGGGACAAGCATGTGTTTATAGTGTGTTTAGTGAGATGCCACGAGTGAATATCGACCAGTGCAGTATTATGTTGTGGCACATTGGCGGTTTATCTGAGCTGTGTGTGATTTCCTGTCTGTTTCAGTGTAACACCATTACTGCCGTCCCTCTCTTATGAGTTTGCAGGCGATCTCGAGCAGCTGCTCTGTCTGCAGTAAACAGTGAATAGCAGATTACTCTAATGCCCCATAATCACAGTTACATAACCCACAGACTCATCCTTTGTTTTGATTTCAGATTCTCTTCGTTAAACTCACACACAGCTTTGCTTTTCCATGCAGCATTGTAAGGAAGGCTAGGTTGCGCTTGGCTTTCATCAGCCATCAGTAACAAGGTGTTCTGCCATGTTTGTGGATCATTTTGGTTTTTGATTGCACTTCATTTCATATCCTCAGGTGCATTGCACAGCAAATGTTCCATTTCAAAGTCTCCAACAAATCATCTTCACTGACTCGATTCAGATTCGAATTAGCATCATACTGTTTCAAAATGGAATAAAGGAGATCTTAGTGAGACTGTGGTAAAAAGAGCTTGTATTTTCAGGGGGCTAATGAAGCTTTGCGTGACCAGCGAGCATCTGATTTCTGGTGCCTCTTTGAATTAGTAGTATACAAGGTGAAATGATCAAGACCCATATGATGCATCGTGCTGTCTGCTTCATCTCAGCTTCTTAAGTGATTTCTGTAGTGATGCCAAATGGAATAAAAAAATAATAATAATAATGACAGCTTTCAAACAGATTCTCAGTCAAATAGATAATCCTTACCATTTTTATTTTATTATTTAATTTCATTATTAATTTTTTTAATTTTAATTTTAAACAATTTCATGAGTTTTTGATTTAGTTTGTTTAAAACCTAAATTCTGAACATTTAGATTATTTCCAGGATTAAATGACATTTAAATCCCACATTCCAGACATTTTGGAAGCCACTCTATACAGTATATACAGTGTACAGTATATCTATATATAACAGCACATATGTACAGTATGTTAATACCTTAAACATTTACAAGAAATAGCTCATGTTTCCTGAAGCATGTTGTAATGTCTGAAACATATATGTTCTTGTGTGACTGCACAGAATACTTTCCCAGACTGTGAGGCCCTTCACATCCTGTCAGGCTTACACGGCAAGGGTTTCAAAGTGAGCCGTTACACATACACCATGGGCACACCTGTCACACTGGCAGTTAAGTTTCAAAATGAGTACAATTCCAGGAATCCCACCATGTTAGCGCCAAAGGGAAACTCCCATGGATAAGATGAAGACCTCCCTCCTCCTTTCATGCACTGAGGAGCAAAGGAGAAGGCACTTAAAAAGACAGAGATTAAGTTACATCCCAACATGTGAAACTTTTAAGGATGGGAGATGTAGTACACTTATTCAATCAGAAATGGAAAATGACTTGAAAAATACGAGAAAAGTAATTGTAGAATCTCATATCTTAAATGAACACTCATATTAATCTTACATTTCTAAATTAAGGCTGTTCGTAAAAAAATATGTAAGCATACCTACATTGTACTATGTTGTACATGATCCATTTCAGTGAAATTCAGTGAACTTGGGAACCTTTATCTTTTTATTGTACTTGCGGCACTTTAAAGCTCAATTCATTGCTCCTCTTTGAAGATATGGAGTTTTTGACAATGCCGTCTGTGATTTCACAACTAATGGATTACAGAGTTTACACAGGGTCTGTTTTTCCAGACTAGTTAAAAGACTGTTGACTTACAGATTTGACCATTCAGTTTCAGTTTACTTAATTAGGAGATAAAATCTCACTTTTAAGTGAATTGCGCATTTGCACTTTACAAACTGTTATGCAATTGATTGAATAAGTTTGTATGTATATTCTTTTTTAATGATTTTTCTATGGAAATACTTCCTTTTGTTCTGTTTATTGATCCTCAAAGATAATTCAGCAATCATAATAAATGGTTTAATGCAGAGCAGTCTTGCATACCTGCATTATTTACACTGAGCAAAATTGTCATAGAACCATCTCCTACTGTTTGGAAATGATGAATCAACTGCATTTGACCTTTTGAATACTATCCCTTTGAATTGGCTTTCAAGAAATCTAGAATAAAAGACTGAGTCACTGGCATCAGATAAAATCTGTGCGATAGGATTAGATTAGAGTATAGATTTTCATGTGACGCATACACATTGCTCTTTTCTTTGATTGTATTAATTTCAGTAAAACATGAGGAGGTCACGATCCCGCTAGTGTCTGTAATGGGCCAATATGATTAGTTTCTGTGAAAGACGGCTCGTGTTTCAAAAGCTGTGCTGATATCAGATGTCTTCTAAAGCAAGTTGATAGCACAATAAAAGCTTATAATTATTCAACAAATCTGTAATTGAGACGCGTGTGGTGTAGAGTTCCAGCTGAAAAGGTGCGTGGCTAATTCTTTGGTTCTGAATTGTAGCCTAATCTTCACAGAGAGCGAAAGGGACTATATATGGGACTCTGGGAACGTTACGATGAGCATGACAGGAACATATGTAAGAATATATATATTCTTGTGTATTTTTCTCTGGAATCTACATGCATTTTCATTTGAAACACTGGCCAGTGAGTCAGCAAAACCTTCTGCTTATCTTCTGTCAGTACAGTACTGGCTTTTAGTGCTCTGCTGAAGGACATAATGCCTATCACTCTGCACTCTGCCCCTCTGTTTGTGAGCAAATTAGGAAGAGAAAGAAAAAATTGTGAGCAAATCATATTAACATCATATTAAATGTAATTAGGCGTTCTGTTGACATAGGGACAGGCCACATGGAGAAAAGGAAACTATTGTTTCCCTAGTTTCGCCGAGTTAAATCATTCACATGCATAAAAGAAAGTGCTTGTTCCTGACAATGAAACATATTTGGTTTGACACAATGCAACACGATTTTTCAGAGAAAAAATTTATTAAATACTGTATGTCTGTGTTTCCTCTAAACTGATGTGTTCTAAAACACACATGCATTCATGAACAAAAGTGACTCTCTTTATGAATGAGTCATTTCCAAGTGCTGCTCCACTGAGTCACTGAATCATTTACTCAACTGATTTGTTCAAAAATAATGATTCATTCGGTGACAGCATGCTCCCTCATTTGACTCATTGTATATTGTTACTCAGTATTAACAGTTTATTAAACGATTGTATAAAACAATACCAGACTGGTGTTTGTGCTGTTAATAAATTGAACATTAAATATTGCTGTCCTGAAAATGGATAAGACGATGGAGGTAATACTGGAAATATAAATGACTCTAAACACATATTTTTGCTGCATCACCCTCTTCTTAAGATAAATGTGAAGAAAAGCCCAGTCTAGCTCAGCTAATGTGAAATCATTAGAGATGACTGATCACTATTAATCAGGAAAGAGACTTGATATGAGGACGACAGAGCTGTGAGTAGTTTGACCGCATAAGTGTGACGGGGGTTCTCGGGAATGCTCCTTTATGAATCAACTGAATCGCTTAAGTGGAACTGAACTCAAGTGCAGATGTTTGCACTAGGAACGTTCCTCCACATATGAACGAGAAGGCTTTATTGTGAAAAGTAAGCCCAGCATGTTCCCAGGGTTACTGACGTCTCCCGGGAAGGCGGGCACAGGTCCAGCATTGTGCGCTATTTGTCACGTAATGACCCAATGAGAGTTTGATGTTATGGTAACCCCATAAAAGGCCTCTGTTGTGTTTGAACCCACCTCACACAGAGGTGAAGAATGACCCCCGCTCGGCCTCTAACACATCCTGGGAAGTGAAGGCACGCTAGCTTTGAGAGTTGAAATTCAGTGCACGTGCCCAGAATGGCTCTATTTTTATTTCCAGTCATCTGGATAAAGACTGAAAGAGGAAAAAACAGCCACAGGTCTCTCTGAACATCTGACTACCTCTTTATTCCTGATCATCTCTGTGTATAATCTCACTACATTATTACAATTAATGACAAAACTAACGTTTGGAAATGACACGCTACAGCAACAGATAGAAATAACCCACTTAAAACCATTTTTTGTTGGTAAAAATACTAGTGGCCTAAGACGTTTGCACACTACTGTACATGTGTTATATAACCGTATATATACTGTACAGGAAAAACTGATTTTACATAATTCAGTCAATTTCTTACAAAAGTTGCTAAGACATGTGATTCAATTATTTTTCTTTAATTAGCTGTTTTGCAGGAAGCAGCACTTCCTTTTATGCATTCAGCAACAGTCTGCTACTGTATGAATGATTTATCTGAATAACTAGGCAAACAATAGTTCCCCTCTGCCGTGTGGGCAGCCCTTATGTCAACAAACAGCCCTTATTACCTCTAACATGATTTCCTCTGGTATTTCTATTTCTTTATTTGCCCACACAAAGATGGAGGAGCGAAGTGCAAAAGATATTTGTAGAGTAGCGATTACAGTTCAATCCTGGAAGTCGTCATTGTTGTCAGTGCCTGGCCTTGCTTCATGACCCTGCTCTCAACTCTTTCTGCCTCTGAACACCTCAGAGGGGCAAACAATTCAGTCTCACCGTCTGGTTTCCATCTTCACTTACACTTCAACAGACTAAAAAAAAACTGCTGAAAAGTGAGGACAGTTGAATTATTTGCGATCATTTACTCACCCTTACATTGCTCCAAACCTAATGCTTTTTTTTATCCACAGTTTTCATGCACTTTCATTAGAGTGTAGACATTCTTATAAATGTATGCTTTTGTGTTCAATGCAGGAAAGAAAGTTGTATGGGTTTGAAACAACATGAGCGTACAGTAACCAATGACTCATTACTTCTAGAATGTTGTATAGTAATGATTAAGCTCATAGTTTTCTTAGTGCTCAAACCAGCCTGATTCCAATTCATGTACAACCCAAAAATTGCTCTGAAACATTAACCTAAACCTAACCCTTTGATTAATTAACTTTGCTGATCAATTTCAGATCATGATTTCGAGATTAAGTCATTCATTATGGGCTTTTCTGCAGGAGTGTTTCTTCCTCAGAAATGTAGTGGTGGCCAAAAGACAAAACAGTTGCTAACACAATTTTGCAAAAAAGATCGTAGTCTGTCTAGAAACTATGTATATGTAGATAGAGCACTTTGCCTTAGTGTGGCAGTGTAGAAGTCTGCTTTCTGAGCCATAAATCAGACGTGTTTAGTTAGAAAGTTTTTGCACAGCTTGAAGGTACCACATTGAGTCCTCAGGGATCTTCTACAGCCACGGTCCATGACTCCAGCGGGCTGCAAGGGTAAATAAACAACACTTGCCTGCTGATATATAAACAGACACACGCTCCTTCAGGAGTCAGTTGTAGTCTGCGACAGTTGAAGTTACGCTTGCGCAAGTGAAGAACTGCAACAGACGGCTTTGGTAACAAAGGAAGTATTATGTGGGGAGGGTCAAAGAACTAAAGTACTGTTCAAAGTTTTAGACACTTGTGTAAAAATGCTGTAAAATGAGGATGCTTTCAAAAATAATGCCATAAATAGATTTCATTTATCACAGTTCTTCTGGATTAAGTCTCTCAGTTTGTTCTGTTGCTTCATGTGATTCCAGACAGACTGATGATGATCAGATCAGATCTCTGTGTCTCACTGCATTACTACAATAAATGACAAAACTAACGTTTGGAAATGTAAACTGATATTTCCAACTGACACGCTACAGCAACAGATAGAAATAACCCACTTAAAACCATTTTTTGTTGGTGAAAATACTAGTGGCCAAAGACTCCTGCATAGTACTGTATATGTCTATTTTACGCCGAATGAAATTTTATATTTTTACAATATTGTTTTGTAGTTTTATAGTATAAATATAATGTTGTGCGATCATTCTAATCTGATCGTCAATGTTGAAAATGATGCTGCTTAATATTTTTTCATTATTTTTGGTGAATATAAAGTTTACTATACATGAAATAGAACTTGACATGAATTGCTTTTGGCATTTCGTTGAAGAAAGGAAGATAGCTGTAAATCAGGTTAGATAGACAGATGAGATAAAGATAAATGGCTCTCATTTATTTTGATCCAAGCGCAAATACAAAGTGCTGCGCAACTATAAACTCAGCATCAGTTTTAACCCACCCTTTCTTGCAGCAAATGAAAAGAGAATCTCAGACTAGGTCAGTTAATGTGAAATCATTGGAGATGATTGATCATTATAGATCAAGACTCGATGTAGAATGGGAGGCTCTGTGATTTAACCTCATCTTCCCTCACAAGGACAGAGTTTGTCCTCTAACCTCTTTGTCTCTCTGAGAATCCATACATACTGGTACTGTATCAAATGAGCGGAGTACATATACATTCAAATAGTCTCTGACATATGGCCTTACCTATAGATGGTGCATAAGCTAGTGCTGTTGCTCCACCTGCAGGCCTCACACATAAACACTAACCCCAGAGAACTTTGACACATGTTCAGCCAAATACACTTGAGACAGAAAACAACAGACACACAATGGCGGGAAGAGAATGTATGTTTATTATCATCTCTAATTATGTACTAACCAGCCAAACTATGAAGAAAGCATCCACACTCTATACAATATTCATTAAGAGTCTCATAATGAGCCGTTCGTATGCTTACACCCAAAGAGAC
>JAUCMU010000042.1:12056111-12073892 GCA_032275025.1 Enteromius treurensis
TAATCCACACACATGATTCGGGAGCTAGAACCGCTGAAGAAGGGAACCTGTCTGTTGGTAATTGATGACAGAGGCATAAGGGTGAGTCAGACACAGGCCAGTGTTTTGACTGAAGTGGATTAGGGAGTACACTACCTAATTACAGTAATATGATTACAAAACGACAGCTGGACCACTGCCACTATCCTGCAGCCCGATTCCACCCACGGTGCAGCTCAGAGCACCTTAAACACCAGCAGATCTCTGAACAAGCCAGTAAACCCAAAAATTCTTATTTTGGTAATGCTTTTAGATTCTGATTTCTGAATACATAGAGAACAAACATGAGTGGTAAGGAAGATGTAAAAGGATGCTTAATTTAACTTTTCGTGTATGGTCTTTTGTTCTTGCTGCTGAAAAATGTCTTTGAGTAGACCTTAGGGACATAAGAGCGGACGTCCCATCAGGAAGCGATCCTTGTAAGCGGTCTTTTCATGCTGAGGGTCCTTCCGATAACATTGACAGCATCTGCTGCGCTCGTGGCTCAACAATTCATTAAAACAGATGGACCTGTTGCATTAGTGTGACATTGAGTCCAAGATCATATCTTGGTGGTGTTCTTCCTCTTTCGTGATCTTTATTGTTGGGTCACCGTATGGATTTACAGCGTCTTACATGTTACTGCTGCCATCTGCAGATTCAAGGCTGCACTTATTTATGTCATCGGTTCTCCAGTGAGAATCAGTATATGCATAAACACACTACAGCGAAACAATAGAAGATGTCAGAATGTGAGCTATAGCTGGGGGTCACAGCAGAGATAAGTCCAAAAACATGTTTCCCATAACAGGATGTAGGAGTGTGATAAAATACTCCAAATACCACCGTGCTAGTGCTCTCATCTGACTGACTCACAGGCCAAACATTACAATGCTATTAGTTTCCAGCATCATTTTTCCATTTCAGTTTTCAACTTTCCTCAGGCTCACATTCTTCCAGCCATTCATGGTCAGAAACCTTCCGCATGCGAGGGAGTTCACGTGTTATAAATGCTATATTCTTGTACAAATGTTTCTGGAGCTCCGATAAAAGAAAGTCACGCAATGTCTCCAAATACTGGAAATGTCTCTTGAATGGGGGAAAATGCTACTTGTCATTATTATATGTTTTAAACATCTATTGTTACTAATTGTTTTACTTTTTTAAATGAACGCATTATTTTTGTGTTATTAAATGTTTAATACAAATGTGTAATATTTATGTCGTTTTATATTACTGTGTGTTTTGTATCGCTACGCCCACAAGCTGGGAATAAAGGGGTAAGCCAGAATTTATTGAGCAAAAGGTCTAGATGTTTTTAATTTGTTTATGACTTTCTTCTCAGTTATATATTATTGTTTGTTGAGCAGCACTTTGGTCAGCCTTGTTTCATGTGCTCTAGAAATAAAATAGAAATTCTATGCATATGCATTTATCATCAAAACTCTCATAGTACGTAACCTCTAACTAGCATGTACATACTGTCTCTGTGCTTGTTTAAGTTGTTGTGAAGTCAGAATCCAGGCAGCAGTGGGAAAGCTAATGAACATATGGTGTTTGGTCTATGTTACAGCGGCCAAACGGTGAGGTAGTGCTCTGGAATTATGGGTCGCACGTACAGTTATTAGCAGGAAGTCTTTAGAAGTTGCTCTTCTCAGAGAACACCATGAGGAAAGAGTAAATAGACAAGAATATGGCCTCACACCAGCCTCCTGGGAAAAGAGTCCAAGCTTATTAGGAAAGCCATTAAAAAAAACAGTGTGCTTCCGACTAGGAGAAAGGACAGAAAGGGCAAGAATCACATACTCCACAGTGGGGAAAGTATGCGCTCGCTGATGACACACGCTGAGCAGCCAGACAAACAGGAGGAAACTGTGTGCGAGCCGTCCAGTGAGGAAGAAAAACACGGCGGAGGTTACAGATAGGATGGTAATGCTAACTGGGAGGGGTGTCTCGTGCAGATGGAGCGCGTTCCCAGCGGGGCTGAGATCAAATACTCTGCAGAGTGTCAGAGAAGGGAATGAATTACTCATACTTCTGTAGAACAAAACTCCCACTTCCTGGACTGGATGATGCGGGAAGCTCATTCTCCTGACTAATCCAGCAGAGGGACAGCCTGGAATTTCTGAAGGTTTTGGTTTCTGGGAGAAACTTGAAGAGAAGCTCACTCATAACAGAGCTAAATTTCAACCACGCATGTTTGTTTATTGCTGGCTCCGAAAAGCAAAAGAACGGGAATATAGCCTTGACTGGACGTTATACGATGACGTGGCAAAGGATATGAAGCAGCTGTCAGGGGATATGAATAATCCTGAACTCTATTAGGTAAAAGGATGTGGGTTTAGGATGATTTGTGTGTGTATGTGTAGTAAAGTGGTGAACCCTTCTAGCAATTCACAGTCCTTTTGGTTAAAATAGTTTTATTCAGTTCAAACCGTCATGTTAATAAAAATCACAGTAAATTATGTTATTTAAAAAAGCAATACATTATTTGTGGTCCTGCCTGGGCACTCAGTCAACTGTAGAAAACATGGGAAGTGAATGAACGAAGCTCATCTTTATCAGACGCCACACAACAAAGAAGCGTCCTTGAAATCTAAAGGCCACACACGACTTTAAGTCTAACAGGATAAGATGTAAAAAAAACAAAACTACAACAGTAAAACAGACTGATAATAGTAGCTGCCACATGATACATGGCTATTCTCATCGTATTACTAAAACTGCTGAAGCATCTCGGCCAATGTAATACTTTTGGCAAACACCGTCAAGCTTGTAACATGTTTTTGATTTGCTTGGAGGTAGTCTCATCGTTCAAATGTTTTGTTGTGTACCTGTGAGAGTCAAGAGAGAACGTTTAATTGCACTGAAAATCATTACAATACTATAATATTGTAAAATCATATAATACTAGCCTGGCTTCCGCGACTATAAAGCTCATAGGAGCTTTAGGGGTTGAGCTTGTTTCTCATTGGTTCCCATTTTTTTTGGGAACAGAAGTGCTCTAAAATGGTAGCTTGGCCAGACTGACTTTGATCATGAAATAGAATGTACCGTCACAGGAAGTATGGGCGGGCCCAGGCTAGTATAATACTCCAGTCCAGTAAAGCTTACAGACCTGAGGGCATTGAGAAGCCCCTCCACACTGTTGGGCGGCTGATATCGCAGAACCTTAATGCATCCTTTCATCTGCATCATACAAAGACAGACGAGAATATTATAGAATTGCATTTTTTAAAATCAGGTATTGAATTTAGGTTGCTTTTAATTGAAATCATCCATTTATAGCACGTTCATTTAGTATAATTAATAAAAAGCATTTTGTTATCAAATGTTAATGTTTTTAACATACTGTACTGTTAAATTATTCACACAAAATATATTTTACAATTTTGATTTAATCAATCAGTGACACAAACTGACAATGTATTTGTATTTTCTAATTCTTTTACTGTATTTGGTTTGTAATTAGACTAATTTAGTAAGTGTTAAAAGTTTTTTTTTTTGTTTTTTTTTACAAGAGTGTGTAAAAATGAACCCTAATGAAACTATTTACAAACATAATAATCCATTTTCAGCATATTAATGGAATTTAACATTTCCACAAAATAACATTTAAGGATCAGAAAGCAGAATAAGACATACATCGATTTTGGAGGATTTTACGAAAGCTCCAGCTGGATGGACATAATCGTATAAGATGATCACCCCCACCATCACACGCAGACAGAATAACACTGTGTCCTCACTGGCGAAACGAGTGCGGTACTCCCTGATCAATACACACACACACACACACACAGAATGAATTAAAAAGTTAAAGCCTGCTACAGAAGAAAGAAAATGCCAGTGATTAAACACAAACATGTAACTTACGGTGTCTCTAACATGACTTTACACACACTTGCCATCGTACTCAGACAATCTGTTGTGTTCTCTACAGGCAGCTCTGCATGCTGATGAGATAGCAAAATGTGTTATTTATGATGGTTTGTAATGAGAAACAGTGTTTTGGAAGTGAAAGAGATCAAGAAACATTTTATATAGATGCGTTGCTGAAGTATATAATATATGTGTGTATAATTAGCGTGAATTTATTCATCAGCATCTGGACTTGTTTGTCCATTTATTTAGCACCCATTTGAGTTGTGCAAGCACTGCATAATCAAAATAAAGCAGTATTTAACAACCACCTACCTTTGATACAAATTTAGTTGTGGCATCGCTTAACGTTTTCAGCATGGGCGTGGCATTGGCGTAGAAGAGAGACATGCGATTGGCTAGTTCGTTGTCAACTTCATTATGCTCTTCTGTCTGTGGAAAGAACATGCATGTTTTTTTTCCTCCAGTATCTAAATGTAAAAAATCCATACTACTCAAGATTTCAACTAAAGGGGTCAGTTAAGGCGTTGGGCTTTTTGGAGGTTACATTGCGCTTTTCCTTGGTCAGCTTTACTTAAGTAGTTAATCATGGAAATTGATGTAGAAATTGGGCTTTCTGGTGCGCTGGAAATGCATTTTAGCTGACTTGAAACATTTCATTCATTACTCTATGCTAAAAAGTGAATGTAAATCCTGCTTTAATCCACAGACTGCAGACATGTCCAGAATTCCTAATACGTGCCCTTCCACAGCCGAGCTCACTTTTCATGAGATGAAAGTGGCGTAATTATTCCTCACATAGAGTGCTTTTAATTGGCGAGGCAAGGTCAACGATCCTCGGTGTCAACCCCTGCTGAGCCGCTCCCTGATGATACAGCACACGCTAATGAGCCTGAAGTCGTTAGCACGCGTTACAGACTTGACGTCAACCGAATGCGCTTCAGCTCTGTGTCAGCTAAAAGATAAAAGCGGGAGGCAGAGGTACTAAATAAACAGCAGGAAAAGATGAAGAAGATGAGATGTGTGCGATATCTCATGTTTCCCTGACTCAGGATCTCATGCCGCTCTGCTACCTAATGATCCAGACCATTAGAGAACAGAAGAGCTCCCATTAACCCCTGTGACACGGGGGAACGGGGTATTACTAAAACATAAGCCGTCTGATAATGAGGCACATTTCCATACGGAGCAGGTTTACTCACTGTTTGGTTGATGATTCGCATGCGGCTCAGGGTTCTTCTGTAGTAGCTGAAGTCATTCTGGATGGCCGGGTTGGTCATCTGAAGAGAGAGAGCAGGTGAGTATTTAAATGCAGAACTGGGAGCTGAAAATTGCATTTCTGCTAAATACGGGAAAGGGAAACATGTAAACACTTTTCCGGTGAATGTATGAATTCGAGTGAGCAACTAGAAAATCAAAAGAGCATATGGCCATTTCATCCACGGCTGGGTTTGGTGACAGACTTCATCAGTGCAGTAATCTAGACAATAACAGATTCTCTGTGGCACCTTTGAACGCGAATGCACTTAGTTTTCCATTAATTTGACTAATTGGTGGCAACTGGACTTTGTGTTTCATTAGGTCAACTAATTAGCTGAATCACTACAAAACTAATTAAGTTAACTAATTTGATACGAAATTCAATGGCTTACCAACTAATTGTATCAAACACATTCTCTATAGCAACTGGATGATGTATGATCCAGAATCTTACTCTGGAATAAGCTTGAACAGTTGTCATGAAATGAAAATTCACCCAATATATTTTGATGATTCTACTTTAAAACAGGATATAACTGGATCTGAAGACAGTAATTATTGCAGTAGCTATATTTCCACTTTGACAACAGACTTTGGCTCAGGCATATCAGAATGACCAAAACAACATTTCAGATGCTGTGTAATAAGAAGAGTCTCCTGGATAGTCCTTTTATGCCATCCCACTGTGCAAATTCCAAGGAATGTATCTGGTAAATGATAGATGCATGCACATCTTTGTGTTTCTATTCAGTATTTTTGTCTGGTATCCCAAGAATTTGCATAAAAGTGGATCGATGGAAACACCTTCCCTTACAGTTTCCAAAATATATTGCATAATTACTGCCAGTATAAATATAATTTACAGATTTTGAATGGTCAGATGAGTAAATTGCAGATTTTTGGAGGTTTGAGATTAAAGACAGGATGCTGGAGTCCCAGTAACACTTTTGCCCCACATCATCTCATTCTGCCTAATTGTTGATTTTGCCCATCTTGAAGGAAGAAAGATTAGACCTGTGCAGAATGGGTGTGACCTGAGGTTGCCTGGTTACCTTCAGCTCATCGAAGCGCAGCGTGAAATGCAAAATCTCAGCGAACTGCCGTGCCAGCGCCTGCTCCTGCTCCAGATGCTGAGTTGGGCTGCAGCGCGAGCTGGTGAGAAACTCCAACAGACCCTGCAGAGAGTCTTCTACAAAGGACACAGAAGAAACAGAACTGCTAATGCTTTTGGTGGAGAACACTGTGTTATAGTCACCCTATTTAGACAAAAACAGGCAGAGAAACAGAGTGTCTGGCAGAGGAACACAGCTGTGTGTTTGACAGAGAAATGTTAGGTCAGTCTGACCCTTTGATGTTTCACAAGAGCCTCTCCTCCATAGAGTGCGGCCACTGGCTGGTGTTGATGTGTGATTAAGGGCCTTGTCATGTTTAATTAGGTCATGACCCATTTCTCAACATCAAACCCTCCATCTGAATCACTCAAACCAACAGACTTATAAGCACATAACGGAGAGCATATCACACACTTTGAGACATACAAGATTGTAAGACACAAGATAATTAGTTAATGTGGCATTTCCCATTGCTGCACCAAGTACAGTATAAATGTTTCCCTGCCATTATATTACGGGGGTTCCCTGCCCCCCTTGAAGGTCAAGTTAATTTAAGTTTATTTTATTTTCTATATAGTGCCAGATCGCAACAGAAGTCATTTAAAGGTACTTTTTTTACAGAACTGATCTATACCTTGTGGTTTTATTAAATAAATAAATAAGTATATAGCCTTATGTTATTTATCTCATTTACATTTCTGTCTCTACATTAGGTTGCGCTCTCTGTATCACGCACATCGCAGTACACTCCGGCTCCCACTAATAATTGTCAATATCAAATCGAGAAACGACTATTTAAATGTAAATTCTGCATGTCTCTTTGTTCATGAATGGTGCAGATGCGCGGGTTTGTTTACTACTCATACTCAAGCGCGTGTGACACTTCAGGTGATATTAAAGGTGCTTTATGCGATGTTGCAGGATTTTAGCTCGATTAAATTTTTTATCTCAAACCGTATGCATGACCCCTTGATCGTCTTGCTGTCTGCCATCTGAATACATTGGGCGGGCGAGGCTTGCCGATTGGTTGGCATAAAGGACATCAATACAGTACATAAATAACATCTCCAGAACTGCTCCGAAAGTTACTTCATGAGCATTTGACCGTTTCATTTGCGTAAATATATCCTCATATCATGTACACACAGAACTGTGTATTCACAACAACCCATCCAAATAAAAGTTTGATTAAAATTTACATTAAAAAAAAAAAAAAAATTGTTAAACCTTTAATAAAAAAATAAAAAAAATTAAAACCCTCCCTAAACATGGGGAAACAATGTTATTGGATAATATGAATTTTCCAAATGCAATATGATTTTCCATATCACCCATAAGACTTTTAATGCATATGTGTTTTATCAATATGCATGTCAAACTCAGAAGCTTGCCTTTGTTAGTATCATGAGCTACATATGTACGGTACAGCTAACATACGCTATCGTTAGTTTGGGGTCAGTACAATATTTTTTTTCCCCAGAAAGATATGAATTTAAACAGATTAAATTAATCAGAAGTGACAGTAAATAAATGTAAAATGTTTTAAAATAATTCAAATTCCAAATAAATACTGTTTGTTCCATTCATCAAAGGATGTATCAGGTATTTCAAAACTGCCAATAACTGATAATAAATCAGCATATTAGAATGATTTCAGAAGGATCAAAATTGTGTATTAAATAGTATTTTACAGTTTTACTGCTTCTATTGTAGTTTTGATTAAATCATGTCTTGGTGAGCATAAGAGACTCCTTTCATCTTACAGACGTCAAACTTCTGAATGCCTGTTCCAGAAAATATATATATTTTGAGAATAATTAATTTATCATTAGGGTACAGTAAATCTGGAGTGTGAATCAGAAATGACGAGAGCTGTGCTGCTTTTGCTGGATGTGGTGAAAGAAACAGGCCTTGCCCAAAGAGCGTGTTAATTCAATTATGACGCACTGCTGCTCTGTTTATGGCTTGTTCCCTAGGAACATGCACTGAATCAGAGCAGAAATACAACTCACCCAAGAATATTTTCCAAAATATGTAGTAAAATATGTTGTGCAAAGCCATGTACCTGTGATTCAACTTTAGGCTTGAGTCCTTACATTTATTACAAATGCACACATTATAGCACACAGTCTGCATATTGACTTGTTACGTATATCTGTATAACGGTAGGCTGATTTCAGCTCTCTGGTTACGTTTGTTTCATTGAAAAAGACTTGAGTAAGAGCATATGATCTGACGTAAGAGTAAGGACAGTTTAGTAATGGCTAGTCTTATATAATCTTTCTATTGCCGGAAGCTGACGTGAGCGCTGCTGCAGTAATAATGAGTTCGATCATACTGCTGAATTAAGCCTCAAGAAGGATCATCTCGCAGAAAATCAAAACACAGTCCAGAGCAGATGCTTATACTACAGTATATGGTAAGTGGGTCAGTGTATCATTATTTATCACCGATCCCTCTGGGTAAAAATAGCCATACGTGTTATAATTTATAGTGTTGTGTAGAGAAGAGAAAAACGACATACCCAGTTTTAGTGAGAACTCATAAAACTTCTTTAGTTTGCCAACCAGCGGGACCACAGCGGCCCACGCACTCTCTTGCACATGCTCATCATTGGGATGCTGTATGGCCTGAGGAGACAACATACACACGCTTAAACACAACATTCCTTATAGACAGAAATATTAAGAGCTTTCACGCGAGGTAACATAAAGCCCAGGCTGATGTCTGAAGAACCTGAAGTGCATCGTGGGTGTACTCGCCTGCCTGATGGCTTCACCTGCTCCGCTGTAAGACTGCAGGTCCTGTAATACACTCACAGCCTCTGTTAGCACCTCATTGACCTCCTCCCATACTCTCCTCTCGGCTTCTGTGGGCTTGGCATCTGCAGAGGAGAAATCAGCTCAGTCTAAGATGTGCTGCTGCATTCTGTGTCTTTGCTTGAATGTGGGGTGGAGTATTACTGCTTAAATATATGTATCCATGTATTTTATTTTTTTAAATGATGTTTCTTCCTATTAGAGTAACTGCTATTTCAATCTTTGTAGCTTATTAGATGCAAGAAGTTAAATAAAATAAAAACATACAGTTATAAATAATAAAAGGTTTTTAAATATAGTTAATAATTCCTAATAATTATTATTATTATCATTGCTATTATCAAATACTCCAATATTAGTATAAATTATTATTATTAATAATCATCATTAATAAAATAAATACTATTAATTAAATATGGTATAGTAATTAATAATTATTAGCAATATTGATAATAGTAATAATTATTAATGTTATTTATAGAATATAATAATCATCATCATCACTATTATTATATTATAAATATTACTTAAATGCAATTATATTAGCAATAATAAATCATTACTGAATTAGTAATATTAATGATATTGTTTTCTATATGTATTTGTACTGTTTTTATTATTATCAGTGTTATTTTATTACATTATTACAGTAATTGGCAAAATTAATTATTATAATGATTATAATATTATTTATTAAATATAGTTACAGTAATTATTAATAGTTGACATTCACTGTACTGTGTATTCACTTACTTTCAAAGTCCAGGAAAAAGTTCCCTGCGTTGTTGTCAATGTCTCGTGTGAGAACCTTAATCAGATTCCCCATCCCGACCTGTCAGAGACCTAAAAGACAAGACAGAAAGAAAGAGTGATGCAAACTGCTTAATGAATGATGATTTCTGCATGCAGCGCTTTGTACGTCAACAAAGGTGTAAACACCATATGATTTGCCTGAACAAGAGCACATCCAGGTTGTCTCAATTCACATCAAGAACTGTGACACCTGTGCTCACGACAGCGACATCTGGCCACACGTATAAGCACGACAGACAACATCTGCTCGGGCCAGTGCCGAAAATCAGGGGAGACCCGAATGCTGCAGCATGAACACGCACCCAGTTTGCCTACAGGTGAAGCACACATGCTGCTGAGAATGCAGTAGGACTGCAGCACTCATGGGTGGATCCGACTGCAGGATCATGTCGCCCTCTAGCAGTCAAAGTCCTCTGAACGGACACTCCCAAGTCCCCCTCCCTTTGGGCTGAGAGCTAAGAATCATATGTTGAAAAGAGCACACTCTCATTCTTGTTCATCCGCTCCCGCAGTGAGTCACTGCCTACAACAGATTAAATAACATCACCAAAATCCTCAAGAGAACAGACAGACAGCGGAGTTAAACAGCATGTCAACGCATTCAAAGCCCAAGGTCAGACTTCTGTGTTCAAGCCGAAGAGAAGCTTTCTTTTTTTTCTTTGAAGGACTTTGTTTCTCCTGTACACGAGCTGCCTTGAAAGTGGGTAAATGGGTCTCTACAGCATCTCACTGACCTACAGTGTGAGCGGGGGTGTGTTGTCTTTATATCTTGGCGTACTCATGTTCTCATGGCATTGAGGATTTAAGAACCAAAGGGACTAAATAAGCACTGCTGTCTTGAATCGCCTAAGCCCCCCTGTCAGCTTTACACCCCTAAGATTGAGGGGGATGGTACCATCAGACTGCTCATTTGACTACAGCATACACACCCTGCAATCCTATTGGCTGATGAGGGAGACCGAACATTCTGCTGTTTCCATGGAGCCTAAAAATATTTTTCAACCCAAAATGTACCGGCAGCCAATAGGAGCAGAGCACAGGAGTACTCCACAGGACTTGAATAAATGAATCATGAGTGCAGCACTACTACTGCAGACATGTGACTCAAAAACAAATTTGAACTCAAAAGTGGAACGGTTGGACAGGGTAAATCTCACAAGCTTTTCTAGAATGGTTACAAATGTCATTTATCTCCGGTTCTACAAAACATACATTCAAATTATATACTGTTCAAGCAAAAGGTCCCTCAAGGTCGAGTATCAGTGATTTTAGGGATGTTTTAGGATAGCTGCAAAGCATTTACAAATATTGTCAAATAAAATGATTAAATAAATTTGGTAAGGCCAACACTGTCAGGAAAATGGCGTTATAAATGATAAATGGTTTTAAATATTTTTTAATTACCATTTCATCTTCTTTCCCTGTTGCAAATGTGGTAGTTAATAGTAAGCTAATACAGAGAATACGACTTTAAAATAAAGTGTGACCACTTAAATGTAATATTTCCACTAAAACATATAATAATATATGTTATAATATACTAATATTTAATAAATCTAATATTATTGATTTATTATATATTTAAGAAAACACTTTTTATTTTCCTCATTAAAAAATTTATAAATAATAAACATTTATAAATTAAATCTCACAGTATTTTCATTACCTTCATTTATTTTGGTGATAAAAAAATGAAATGGATATATATTAATATAGTGGACTATAAACTGTTAAATGAAGCAAATAGTACAAGGACATTAGAAGAGGGCCAAAAAACAAAAATCCTGCTATTTAAATTTAAATTAGAAGATGATCTCAGTGAGCAGGACTGAAATCCCAGTTACTATCAGCAGAATGTGTTCTCATCTCAGTTACTAAAAGTGGTGCCATTCTGAGAGAGGTGTAGATGATGGGTGTGAATCCTCCTCACTGCAGTACCCGTGCAGCAGCGTTTGACAGCATGTGCCTCCACGTGGTTTCGCCTCCACTACTACTACTACCACCCAACCAGAGAAGAACACAACCCCACCCTTTTCCTCCCCGCTGCCGCTTCATACGACAGAGTCACGTGTCTGGAGGCTCTGCTCTTCTCTGCAGTGAGGCAGTCTGCGGCAGTGCAGAGAGCAGAGACAGCGCTCCTCCTGACCCAGATTCCAGCGCTGCCACGTCACACCGGGTTAACATTAACCCCAGAACGCCAAGACAGGGGCAGATTTGCTACCCCAGCTAATAATCACACACACACGCTTCGGGCCACACAGAATCGGTCTCTTCTATTAAATATGAAATTAATGAAGCATTGTGATGATGATAAATGTAATACATATTTATGATTGCATATATATTACTTATAATATTGATTATATAAATATACTGTAGCAATAATATAAATAATTAGTTTTTAATATAAATAAAAGTATCGATTTAAAATAAATAAAGTTACAGAATAGTCTATTATTTTATTGTATGTATGCCTTTTTTGTTTACATTTATTAACACTGAAATGACAATAAATTATAAAATATGATTTCTAATATGAACTAATATATATACACTCATACACACAGTTGATATTAGAAATTATAAGATATTACAAATTTTAAGAAATTGTATTTATTTCTTTTATTTTTTAATATTTATAATTTATTTATATTTAGGATGCAATAAATGTTTTATTTTTATATAATTATATATCATTATAACAGATTTTATTACTCTTAATTATATAAATAGTAATAGCTATAATATTCTTTATTAATTCATTTTCAAACTGGTACATTGAATTCTTATATTATTATATTATATGACATCTTAAAGTGTTACCTATTTATTATTCTTTAGAAATTATGTTGTATTATATTATTGAATTCACATGCGCGCACACACACACATTCATATATATTATTACATTTACATTTTTTTTTAAATATTACACATGTAAATAATAACGATAAGAAAAGCACTCTGCTACTTTGCTCTGATTTTACTACATTAAATATCAACCCAAAACCAGAGATTTATTTTCTATCATCAGGAAGGAGAAAGTCCTGGACAGACAGACAGTCTACACATGGACACAAGTATGTGGGCCGGCCAGCTGAGACAGGGCATGAGTCAGACAGACAGAGCGTTCGCTTCTTCCTCCGCCGCATGACGGAAATTCTGACATCTGCACCCTTCATTTAGACCTTATAAATACTACGGGACAATCAGATTTCATCTAAAATACTGTTGCTACATTAACCTTGACACAACAGTTAGGAATCCATCTGCTATGGAGCATATTTATGACAATTTTTGCCATACTGCTTCAGAGCAGACAATGTTAGATTTAGATTTAAGCACCCCATGTCAAAACATGCGCCCCTGTATGTGAGAGACACTGAATCCATCTGCCCACAAGCTAGGAGAGATGCAGACACAACATCCCACCTCCTCCCTGAAGCGCACAGAGGTGTCAATAAACTGCCACATCTATGACCTTTAAATGTAAAGCTTAATATGACCTTATGATACCTTTCACACCAAGAAACAATGTATCAAGCTGACGTGACCTTGAAAAAGCTACAGAAATACTGTATCACATCTACTTCATAACATGAAGGTTACAGTATCTGCGTAGACACTGGGAACTGAAGGGTTGTACTGCCACCTGGTGGCCATCAGATGCTATGACTTGAACCTTGCTTTGCTGTCTCCGGTGTTGTGCACCAATCAGAATGCACTGGAAATGAATTCCTCAATGTAAAATTGAATTTGATATCAGTCAGGGTGCAGAACTGCAATTAAATAAGAGAGAGTAGAATTAAAATAAAAATTGCAGTGCCTTTCTTAGAATATTATATTTCAAAAGCAGCATGTGTTTTTTAAATGCTGACCTGAAGGCTTCTCTGAAAATTTTAAGACATTTAAAAGGCTTGAATTTTAAATGTTTATAGAATATTAATATTTAATATTATAGTAGCAATCACATCTTAAAATGTCGTATTTTCCCGCTTTTAGTTTTTCAGATATAATTTACCGTTGTCACTTAATACAACTTAACATCTTAGGCTGTATCAATACTTTACAAATACTATACAAATAAAAAAAGCCATGGCTATGAGCAAGCCCAAAACAAACAATTAATAACTAAATAGATGAATTAAACATTAATGCCATACTCCATTTTTAGGGGTGAGAATGAATGGTTGACACCTCTGGTTTACACCAAAAGCATCACCAAGTGCCAACTGGCTAACAGTTGAAATTTCATGTGAGTTTCATGTGTTAATGTTTGCGCTTCACACTTGAGCTCTTATTGTCAGTTCATAGTTCATAGATTCATAGACTCATAGACGGACGGGCAATCCCTTGTAAACTACAAAAATCAGAAGGTTCATATTCATTAAGGGAATAATGTTTGATATTTATCCTCTGTCCTCAGACCAGCCAGATGCTCGATAAATAAGATACTTTCTATAAAGCCCAGTACTTTCCTCCTGAACTAAGAGGAAGTCAAGTTTTCTGCATGACGTTGACTGCATGACATCAATCTGACTAGCAAGACTGGCTACTTATATATATATATTTTTTTTTTCTTCTTTTTTTTTTTACCAAAATGCCTGTTTGAAAGACATATTTATACAGTAACTTTTATCAACGTTAAAATTAAATGCTGAAAGGGAATCAGTATCAGTTTCGTTAAACAGAACAAAAAGCAGCATTCTGAATCAACAAAAAAACAAAACTGAGCAAATTAACTTAGAAACATAAACCTTTTATAAAACACGCCATCGTGAACTTGTTTCCTCTCTCGCAAATGCTTTTCTGCGCTCGCTAACATAACTTCTGCAATGCATGCTACTGAAATGCCGGATTCACTTCTCTATACCTCTTCCAAAGAAAAAAAAAAAACCAAGCAGCATGGAAAAATGCCACAGGCAGGAACATGAGAAACCTAATGTGAGCCGCAGCTATCAGGCCTGTACAAACATGCTTCCCCTGGCATGACAGCACAGGTGTTTCTGTTCTCTCCTGTGCTTTTTTTTGCAGAGGTACTGCTGAAAAACACCCATGCTGTGTGTTCTTAGACAGTGTCTAAATAGCTTTTTTGCACCACTCGAGGGGACGGATGATGTTTATTTTGTATCTTAAAGCAGAAATGCAAGTAAGTAGCCAATATGAATGTATCTGGGACAGTCGTCGAGCTAGCAGTATAAAATAGTGCTCAAGAGTTTTTAAAAGAGCATCTGACCACAGAAAAAAAGGTGTCAACTTACTGTTGATTTGTTTGACTGTGAAGACTGATAAAGCGAGCCTGTCCTACCACAAAGCATAACCAGGAAGTTGAACCAACCAACGCTTGAAAGGGTTACCTCCTTCACAACAATACTTCTCAAACGGAAAACAACACAATAGTATAAGCTCACCGTTTTTACATATTTCAGTCAAAATGCACACACTGTATAATAATACCATAATAAAGTCTTTTTTTGTTTGACATCTTTATACAGCCTCTACATGCACTCAAAAATAAAATATCCAAAACAATACCTCTGCATCAAAATGTAGTTTAAAAAAAACTTGCTAGACATGTGAAGGGCGTACTGCTTCAGTTAGTCACACATGCCTTAAGGGTAGGTAAAGTGCCACTAGACGAACCCTGCAGTACAGGAATGCTTCGCTAAATCCAGAAGCACAATCCACTGATATCTCACAGCACAGAGCACATGCTATTGATCTGCATCTTACAGTGATTAGCACTGTACAGGTGATTTTGCTGCAGTATTGCTCTTTACAAACTAACATTAGCTTTTGCTAATGACCATAATTGCACACTAATTTTTTTGTGATCCATTCTCCTTTTACATAATATACAAGTTTAAATACATACATAAATAAATGCAATGCATGAATAACAGCACGTTAATACTGTACGTGTAGCATAGTTTATTATAAAGGATTATACACAATGCTAAAATAGCAATATCCACCATAGTCTTGCAGAGCCAACATCTGCACACGTCGTGCGTTTTACTGCTGACCACTGGTCTGGAGGTCATCATGGAGGATGCTGTGACAATATTTATAGTTCATGCTTTAATTAAAACCTGTGGCCTTGCACACCACAAACAGTTCTGCAGTCCCACGGAGGACAATGGCACGGTACATGCAAGCTAATGAATGCATACTTAACAAACATCGCTTGCATGCAGAATGTAGATTCATATAGGCTGTGGATTTCTATGGGTACAATGACAATGCAAACATGGAAATGTAAAATTAGACATAGAAAATGATAATTACTTACATAATGCAATCATGGAATTCTTAAGTCTTAAGTATATAAAATACATAAATAAGACATTGCCCACTGTTTTCTCCCCATTAAACTTTTAATACTGTGCATTCCTCAATTGATAGAGAACATACTTTCGTGTTTTATGCAAATATGTCACAAGCTGTATTCATAAAAAAGGGAGGTTTAAAATGATTCTTAGCCTGTCTACTACATTAGGAACTGTTAGGATGAAACATCAAAGAATCGTTGAAAACAGTTAACAAAGTGGTCTGTACTGAGTTAGCCTCAATCAATCCTCATTCAACAATCATGAATAGCTAGAAAAGTCATCTAGAGTTATGGAAATTCATCGGCCTGAGAGAGGCAACTCTGTGGTTACTTCAAATGAACCGCGCAATTGTGCCATGAGCATTTTAAATGTTACAATTATTAACAATAAAAATGTACTTCGGCCATAAGCCACCCAAAAGAAATAGTTATTTACAACGAATAATCTAGATTTTAACTTGTGGCTGCACGACAGTGGAAATGTAGGAACTTGCTCGCTTTGAAATGCGTGTTTTGAATAAACAAAATCAGGAAGTGGCATGATCTATTTGAACACAGAGGAAGTCTGAAAACTCGCACCATTACTTTTGTTCATGAGAATAGTCTCGGCTTTTACAATAAAAAGACATTTTTTTCTTTTCGGTAGCAGACAAATAGGTTGCCCATAAGACAAGTGCACACATAAACAAACATATAGCTTAACGCCAAAGCGGTGCATCTGTTATCACCGTCCATTACAATGAATACAAACCTCAAAGTCAAGTCAAATGCGTTCAAACGCCTTATTTTCATCCAAACGCTGTGAAGTAAAAATGAATCGTTGTCTAATTAAAATCCTTAAACGTTTCATTCAGTTTCCTTTAGTTTAGTTTCAGTCATTTCACTCTCGTGTCGTCTTTATAGACTCTCCTCACCTGCGCGCGCTTACGGAAACAAACAATCTCTCGCCACAGGTGTCAGGTTGCGCGTTTAAATGATATTGCATCTTAATCCACGGTTCTTACCTTAATTTCCAGTTATTTGAGTGAAAAGTAAATATAGGGAAACGCTGAAGAACACCCTGCTCAGCGGATCATTGTGAAGTGTGTCTACATTTTCCGGATTGGCCAATCAGAAGTTGCGTTTGACGCGCAGGTTGAGCTCCGCTCGACTGCGGGAGCGTTCAACAAGCTCTGCCTACATCTATAAAAGGAATTGATTTCGAGAGAGGAAGTTGTCTAGTTTTACTATGCATGTAGCGTTCTCTATCTGTTTTGGATGACTTCGCTTTCACTTATGTTTTGAGCTCGGATATGCTAAATACAAGCCGAAAAGTGCAAACAATTCGCTTTATCGGTGTAGACAGGTTTGTGTAGTTAAAGTTTGGAAATGCTCCAGTTCTTTTGCACCGTAGTGGGGCTCATGCAGCACATGTAGAGTTATGCTTTATGGGTCATTGTCAATTAGCATCGTGACCACCAAGGTTATTTAACATGGTGACTTTAAAAATTGCTTGGATTTTAAATTAGCTATTTAAAGAAATTCAATATAAAAGAGAATATATATA
>JAUCMU010000042.1:12105607-12127594 GCA_032275025.1 Enteromius treurensis
ACACATAAACCTGTTTTAAGACACTCATAAAACAATATTAGCCACCTTTAAAATGGCATAATAGGGGCACTTTAATAAATAAACAGAATGACCACTTTTTCCTGTCATCTATTTGCTTGACCTTCATCTGGCCAACAGTAAACTGGCGTCTTTAGATCAGGGTGGAGAAAAGATGTAACAAATTCCAAAGGAAACTTTTTCCAGAAGACTTCTCCACCCAACAAACTAAACTTCGAGTCAAAGAACCAAATATGTGCAGTCTGTTGCTGAAACTAAACAGTATTACCCAAAACAATGCCTTTGTGTTGACTTATAAAGTCAAATGAGGATAATGATGAATGAATCAATCACGGCCTTCCTGAACAAATACCTAACCCCAAAACTAAAACAGTTTTCAAATGCTATTCCTAAAAAGTATATTTTTAGCATTGGTGGTGCCAGTCAGAGCAGGGTGGTTTTTGTTGACAGTGGGGTTGGTCAACCCTGAAGGCCGGTAAAGAAGACAATTCGCCCATGCCTGAGAGCGCGTCTGGTGACCTCAACGCAAGGACACGAGACGCGGCACGCTGTTTCTCCCACAGCTGCTGCATGCGCTTGTATAACTATCCAGCTGAGCTTGGCCTGGACAATTCTCAAATGACAGAGACACAGCACAATCACACAGCAGCAGAGTCAGAGCCAACAGCAGCAGCACTATTATTCTGCTGACTAACACTAAGAAGCCACTGTTCAGTAATCACAGACTGCTACAGAGAGCTACTTCTGAGTCTGACTGATAATGACATAACCGCCAGTCAAACGCTCGTGTCTAAGTGATCAAATTATAAGCGCAGTGTAAGATGTTGACATTTCACAAAGGGTTAGTTCATCCAAATATAAATATTCTATCATTAATAACTCACCCTTATGCCGTTCGAAACCCGTGAGTCCTTTGTTCATCTTCGGCACGCAATTTAAGATATTTTTGATGCAATCCAAGAGCTCTCTGATCCTCCATAGACAGCAACGCAACTGTAATGTTTTCAAATCCAAAAATGGAGATTTTTGTTTTCTTCGCATACAAAAATATTCCCGCAGCTTTGAAAAATGATGCATGCACTATTTTACAGATGTCCTATCCTAATTTTTGGATTTGGGAACAATGCAGTTGCATTGCTGTCTATGGGAGGGTCAGAGAGCTAAAAATATCTCAATAATTTGTCTTTTGAAGATGAACATAGGTTTGACTTCCTCGATCAGCGATACTTTATCACCGCTCGAATTGGCTCAAGGCCCAATTCTAATAAAATTAAAATAAGAAAGATAATTCAATTGTTTCAAACTTCAATTTGGATAAAAGCATCTGCTAAACGAATACATGTAAATGTACATTAAAAGAGGATTTAACAGCTCAGTCTTCTCCTGCTACATGAACAAATAATGCTTTGAAATATTTAAATCTGTTTAGCACCGAAACATCAAACCCTGCAATCCCACAGATCTCATGCACCAGGAATCTCAAGGCAACCAAATGTGGTGCAAATCCTCAGATTTCCCATCTGGCCACAAATCAATGGTTGCAGATCAGGTCTGCCATAAAATAGGTCACTAGAGCTATTTATCGTTGTTCCCATGAATACTATGCAGGCAGTATAATGCATGAACAAATTCACAGAAAATAAATGTGTAAACTTAAAAAAAAAAAAGCAAACAAATGCCGAATCTGCAGATGCCAACAACAACAACAACAAACTTAAAAATGATTAGTAAATCTATAAATAGCTTTAAAATCAGAATCACATTTGTGTAGTGAACTGTTAGCATGTGGTCTTTTGTGTTGGCAAATATATTCATTGTTTCCAGAGCCATCAATAAAAAGCAAAGATGAGATTCCTCAATACTGCCGTAATCTCTGCTTGGAGTTAAAACTACACAAAATGGTACCCCAAACTGCAGAAGAATAGAAAATAAATAAATAAATGTAAAAAACGGGAAGAATTAATAAAGAGGAAGCTATTGTGCTCCATAATACAGTGCAGATTTGACTCCCTGTTTTATTTGCTTGTAGCAAACAACTGAGCATATTATGAGCAAATGGTGAGAAGGGTGGACATCTTTTATTCATATTTCTTTGGTTCTAGAGACAGGAATGACTAAGCAGTGGGTGTACATGAACGTCACTGTGTTGTTAAAGAGGTATTCCACTGACCCATTTAACCCAGAGTCAGAGTACTGAAGTGGAATCTGACTATAAACGTTCAACTGATCTTTCTGTTCTCATCCTAAACCCATTAAACCATGAAATATCCAAGTTTCGTCTACGGTTCCCTTTAATACTTTAAGCTCCACCTCAGGCATCAAATGAGTGAATTCGGTCCATAGTTGGACGGGTTTTGCTGCAGTGCAGAATATTACTGCACTGTGTCTCTGTGCAAGGGATTTATTCCATGCCCATGTAAATGAAGCACTAACTGCAGTATCAGTCACTGGGGACTTCTCCCTTAAGCACTCAGGGACAGTTTTACTTTTTTTGCCAAAAGGATTATCAGTGCGGGCATTACTCCATGCTGGGCTAAAACAGACAATCTCTTCACTAGATTGTTCTTTGTCAAACAAAACAAACAAGAAGCTAGTGACGCTAAAGCTGTGACTGATCTTTTCTGAAATCACCCAAAAATGGAAATTGAGTAGAAAAAAACGCTGTCTATAAGTATGCACGCCAGCAGCTTGTCGATTAGGCAGTCTATACATCTATCTTGCCATCTGGTCTTCATGATGAGAATGTATGAGCACAGTGCCATGGAAACCATTATCAAGATGGAGAGGCTTTGTATGGAATGCAGTATTAGGGCAAAGGTGTTGTGGACAAAACGGAGTGAAGGATGGTAAAAAGAAATGTAGAAGATATACAGTGCAGTCGTGTTAAAGGTTAAAGAGCTGACGTGTTTTATTTGATATCCTACTGCTTTTTGTGCGCTCGTGAAGGTCAAACAATAGGACATGGTGCTAGCAACGCTAAGGTCATGGGTTTGATTCCAATGAAATCCATCATCTGATAAAATGTTTACCTCAAATACAATGCAGGTCACTTTGGATAATGATGAATATAAATACTAAAGTGGGAGAAGCTGAATTTTACATATTTACACGCATTGCTCATAAGGTTTCAAGGCATATGCAAATTAATACAGTGTGTGCTTCTGTAATAAAACACCACAGACATTTGAATGAGCTAACAATAGACTGTTGAATGTGTGATGAAAGAACATATAAAATACATTTGAAGCTGTTTGACAAAACCTTGTGTTGCATAGAGCAGCAAGATTTAAGGTATCGTATGCGTGTTCTTAGTGGATAAGGAAATCCCAGAATTCACTGTGATGAGTTCAGTCAATAAAATTAACAGAAGACAGCAGATGAGGCATGAGAAAAATAAGAAAACTTAATTTTAAGGCACCTTATTTTAATATGTCTGTTACAGAGTAATTATACAGCTAGTAGAGTGATATTACTTAACATGTACTTACGTTATATGTTGTTTCTTGTAATTACGTAGGCTATAATTTACTGTTATTAAATACATGCAACACAGTCACTTAAATAAAGTGTTCAAACCTAAAAAAGTATTGTGTATAATAGATCAGTGCAATAAATAAAAGCTACCATAAAGGTCATTCCAGAGGTGGGTGGTAACAAGCTACATTTACTTGAGTACATTTTAGAGTATATTTAAAGATGGGTAGTACTCAAGTCATTTTTTCAAGTACTTTTACTTTGCTACTGTGGGTGACGCTTCTTCCGTTACTTCATTTTAATACTATAAATGCTTTCATTTAGTCCAAACGCGGCGAATACTGTTCTCTGGGTAATGAACGATGCCCACTCGCTCATGAATGATTCATTCTTGTGAGTCAGTATCTTTTGAGCGGCATAACCGACCCCAGGCGGTTTAAGGCTTGATCAAACTAGTTGGCAAACCAGTGAATAGGTTTGCGAATCAGTTTAAATGATTCGTTCAGTTCCCTGGCGCATGCGCTGACTCGTCTGAAGCGGTTCTCACTCAGAGTAACAGACCGTTTGAGAACATGAAGAGCATTGAAGACGTAGCTTTGGATCTACAGTCAGTTAATGTTCCCCTTTGGCTAGCGTTGGTTAGACACAATTACAGAACGCTTACAGAACATTTGTTTGCATTTTGCAGAACAGGCTGAGGAAACTTCTGATTTGCATCAATGAAATAAATTACACACAAAAAATAAATAAAGTGGCTTTTTTATTTTAAAAAAAGTAAACCAATCCAATGTACAATTGACATTTGAGACTTAATGCTATAAAGCGATAACGTTTTTTTAGTTAGTTCATGTAAAAATATGGCATGCAGTTGCTTCAAGCGACAGTATAAACATCATTCACCTTAAATTGTGAAAATCATAATTAAAAATAACAATTACATTTTCAAGGGAATTATGATTTGTATGATTTTTTGTGTGTGTATATATATATATATATATATATATATATATTTTATCTATATATTTAAATAAAACTATACTGTAGTTTTTTTTATCCGATACCTTTTTATGTGTAAATATCCTCTAAGAAGGCAGCTATCTTTGTAGGCGGGAAATAATGAGTCAGGTTTTGGAACAAACCTGAAGGTAACTCACTAAAACAAAAGCATCACACTGTGTACTTGAAAGTGCTGATTCCACCTGATCAACACAGGTGAAACTAAATGACTCAACGCCAATAGCTTCATTTACATGTACCCAAATAAGCGGTTTATGGCTTAATCAGACTGAAAAATCTTCATGTAAATGGGTGGTGTAGAGTAGACCTGAAATAATCAGATCAACAAGACAAAACTAAGCATGTCAGTACCTTTCAGTTTTATTTACTTAGTCTGATTTTAAAATATCTTGCACGTGCAGTACATTTACATAAGCCTTGTAATGTACATGAATGTGAACGAATATGTAAATCAGATTGCGACAGTTAGGGTTCATATAAACAGAACTTCCAGTCTCTGAAATTAGACTTGATTTATTCCAGTTTATGAAAATTTGTGCATTTGCACACATCTAGTGTTTGGACTAAATAGTACATTTAAAAGTGTTTCAGTCATCCGAACTATCTGTCACCTCATCTGTCATTTCTCTATTCCATTCCCATTTTCTCCCTAACATTCCTGTTTCTTCTTACTCTCAATAAAATAAGAGAGGAAATCCTTTGGATTCCTGATGATGCTTTCAAAGGCCAAAAGAACATGTAGGGTTGCCAAAAAATGAGACTCTCAAGAGAGAGGAGTCTCTCAAGATCACCAGAGACAACATTACCTTATAATCACTAATGGGCTCTCTACACCACCCAGCCTGAGCTTTCTGGTTAAAGCAACAACCTTGCTTTAAGAAATACGGTCAGTCTGCCCATGTGCATTATTCAGAGTGCTGTTCATTCACCTCCCATTCATTCCACCTCACAATGGCTCCTATCTCTACCCTAGACATTGCTTATTCATGGTGGTGTCATTTATGTCTCCCAGAGTCATTCGGGGATCACCGTGTCTTCCTTTAAAACGGTGTGTCAATAAAGAGTGGGCTCTGTTGAGGAGCAAGAGCTGCAGAGCTCTCTGTTGTCTTGGCAGTTCAAGTGTTCGCTGGCCCATGTGTAAGTAGGTTAATCCCTTCTCTCTATCTCACTCTTTCTGCTCCTGGAACCACTGCTCAGGAGAATAACCTCTCCTTGTTACATGAACTATTCTTAGAACATCACAAATCTCAGATCTACAGAGGATGAGAGATGCTGGCATGACTTGTGGGATTTCTTTGGGAAGCACAACTGGCTGTTCCCGAGTCCTACGTTTACTTCTCCAAAACATCAAAGCTTGCAAATGCATTTTCACGTCTGTGGATGGAACTAAAAGAGAGAGCTTGATGCACAAATCATTTCATAGCTCAGATGATGAAATAAACAAGCTGATGCTTTGGTATATTATCCAAAAGCGCAAAATTATAGGCTACTGTAGTAGATCATGCGATTCATTAAACACAAAAACACATACACATTTAACCCAATTTCGAGTAAAAGTTATGCAGATTCCTAAACTCCATTCATTCTGCTAGTCCTGCTCATCTATGAGCATAATAACATACAGACATCTAGGTCATGGGGACCTTTAGCCCATCTGTCTTTGCTTATGTTCCAGTGCATTTGTTGCTTTTTACTAATTAACCGAGGTTGATCTAATCACAGTTGAACTTGTATGAGGTTGTTTACAATCACTGAATATCCCCTTTATATATTCAATTAATCACATATATAAAAGAATTTACAGTTGATGAAAAAAGGTGTTATTGATGTGTATTTGTATGATAATTATGCCTACACATGCTCACTCCAAACATGCTATAAAGATTTTTTGTTGTTGTCGTTGTTGCTGAAATAAATGTGTGTGCTTGTTAAAGCACTTTCTTTTAAACATTTTTATTTTAATAATCAATATTATTAATAATAACTGTATGCTACAGCAGGTCATGTGATGTCAACAGGGCAGGCACCAATAAGGAGCAACCCGCTCCAGGTACAATACAAAAGCTTTATTACATTTCTGATGCCATATTTCTCAAAAGTATTGTGTTTAATAGCGAAAAAACAAATAGACAATGCCCCCTAAATACGATAGTATGTTTTATTACACAAATAAAAATGGACCAAAAAATCAAGCTCACAATAACACATCCACGGCCTCGATGACATCACGTCAAGAGAATTGCGCCAAAGCTACAAATTATGACGTCTTCTCTGAGGAAACAGCCACATAATCAATAAAACCATATTAAGTCCAACTAACCTTCTCGCGTGAACGTAATTCTAGAGAAACACGTTTAATTTTCATAAGCGCATTACAATGAACGTTAAACCTCTTTATATTATTTTTTCATGAAGCGCGCTTTTTTTACGAAACGTCTTTAAACTGCAAACTTAAGCCCGAATAACGGCCAAAGAATAGTATTGCTGTATAATGCAAAACGTGTTACAGGTAACTGCTAACAATGGATCACAGTTTCATAGACTGTTCATCATCGCCGCGTTCTGTGAACTGTAACGTTAAATCCATATCTACCGAACTACAAGCAACCCAACGGGGATGAACCGGAGCTTCAAAACAGACAGAGAGACTCGACGAGAATCTAGAGGTTGCCGGACATAACTGTTAACTGTGTATGAAAAAAAGTGGATCCTCCATTCGACTGGGACCGTTATTTGTGTCTTGCACAATAGTGCGAGTCCCAATATAACAGTGACAGAGCGGCCTTACCTCTTCCAGAACATTGACCGTGTTCCGACAGCTCTGCAAGCGGGTGGTGAAGCTAGATGTCGTGGGGGAATTGTAATCCTCCGTCGTCTCCGAGAGAAACTCGGACACGGAGATCTGATCCGGCATCCTTACAAACACAGTCGCCCAGTGAAAATGGAGGGGAGAAAAATCACAATAGCACCATGAATTAGACAGGGGTGGTCAAGAACGGAGCGATGTGTCTCTGTTTGGGAAAGGTTGAATGTTAAGGCAATGCGTAAAATGAAAAGAAACGTAGCCAAATGTGTGGCAGTGCCCTTTTCTTCACTGTCTATGCAGTTCCCGTCCCTAGAGAGGGTCGTTGTGTGTAATTTCCACGTCTTTCCTCTTCCCTTGTCTTAATTATCCACTTGCATCTACATAAAGCGGTTCAGACTCCTCTCCTCGTTCTCTTAATGAAAGCTGTGGGGTGCGGGTTTAAAATGCCCTCATTCCACACTCTAGCTTTAAAATAGTAAGATATTTTGAGTATTTCCTTCAATTATTGTTGTTCCGGTTTCGGAAGCGGTTTCATTCTGTTTTCCCTTTCTCTTTTCTCCGTTTTCCCCCCGTCCTGACGGTCTGAGCTCCCTGACACCAGCGCGTGCACGCACGCTCATCTCCTCCCACCTTTGATGACGGGATAAACAAGAGGAGAAACTGCGCATGCGTCAGAACGCAATGGCGAGGGCTTTGCTTTGCCTGCTTTGTGACAGAGCACGTATGAAAAAAAACAAGAAATAAGTCAAATTAATAACTAAATGTGTATAGTATAGGGTAAATAAACATTATATATTTTGGTGAAATCATTATCATATTAATAAGAACAAAAATAATAGTAAATTGTGAAAAATAAAAAATGGTCCTATTGAGTCATGTATTTATGCATTCATTTATATTTACTGGTACTAATCAATACTTTATGAATGCAATGCAGTCTATAAAGCATATTTATCCTAGTTCCGACATTTACTTAACACAGACAGAATTTATGGTTTCATTTACTGAAGTGTTAGCCTATGTGTATTATGCTGCTATAGCACAGCATAAACATGTAATGTTTTCCATATAAAATGGTTAAATCATTCTCTTAAATTTTCTTTGTAGGAACTGGGTTCTCACTTAAATATTACACCACATTACTTTGACAAGAGGGGACATCCATAAAGGCTATTGCCCAGGTCCTGACAAGACCACAATCTTTCTTTAGGTGCATGAAAAAATTTCAGAGGTCAGGGAGTTCTTTGATTAAACTCAAACATACTTGGATTTCTGCACTGTAAGTTGAGGAGTGTTAATATTGACTGATGTGCAAAACCAAAAGCAGAACAAACTCACTGGAAGCACATAATGATGTGCAGATGGAATATTTAGTGGCATAATGCATGAAAAAAAACAACTTTCTTTCAACTCACCGACTCCATAAAGAATCCCTGGAGGAAAAACTTGATAAACGAGAGGATGAGGACCTCATGGCTCGGCAGTCACCTCAATAAAACAACCTTGAGCTAAGACAATTTTAAAAAGTGTTATTAACAGAGAAAGGGGCCTGATAATCAAGTCAATACACTGGATCCCTATTGAAAAATGCAGTTTAAGCTAGTTGCTGGTTTCTAGCTGTTCCAAGCTGGTAAACCAAATTAGGACGGTTAACAAAAACCATGCAGCATCTTCAAATGGCTAATCTTTTTGAAACATCTTATTTGGTCAGTCAGTTATTGGCAACCTCAAACCAGCTCCCATGCTCCAAAACACATTCGACAGTTTAAGCAGGATTTTCCAGAAAGATAAACATGCCAATAATTAAGTGATTCTCATCCTTCCTAGGAAAAATACAGTCCCTAGAAGAAGTGCGCCTTTCCTGGAGTTTCTATTTGCTGCTGACATCACATTATCTAAAACAAATTTTGCCACTCGTGGAAAATAACCACGCCTTATAACTTACCGAGACAGCTGCGGTTTCACTCCGTATTAACAGCTTCAAAAGTAATTGCAAAGTAAATTGTGCACAAAGTTTCGTGTCTCCAAGCGGCAACATATTCACTGCATTGTGCTCAATCCAGCGCGCGGACATTACGGGCTGAAATCACATGCCGCTACAGTTACAATGAACTGGAATGCGCGCATTGATCTGCCCCATCTGGAGCTGCTGGACAGGAAGCGAAAATCAAGCATGTGGGCCGGAGGGGGCCGGAGGAGGGAATCCTGCACAGGACCACAACTAATGGCAGGAACTGGGAACGCTTAACTTTAAAATGGAAATCTGACTCCGCCAGCGAAACGAACGCGTTATGCAGTAGGCTATTAAATTCAGCCTTACTGACAGAAATGAGTCTTGCTCTTTGAGGAAAACATCATGCTGATCAACCTTGTCTCTAAAAGTAATGCTTATCGATGAATTAAAGTAAACAAAAGCACAAAAATATTTAATTATTAATATTTAATTTTAAAATATATATATTTTTTTTCTTCTGGGAATTAGTTTTTAAAAATTAATAAAACGATCATATTTTATTCTATTCTAAAAAAATGTTTGCTATAAATATTCATGCAAACGGAAGCATGATAAACACAAAACATATACATAATAATTAAAACAATAAATCATTCTCTCTCTCTATATATATATATATATATATACAGACATACATATGCACATGTGTGGTTTTTATTGTTTTATATACAATGATTTATTGTGTTTAGCTTTATAATTATCATTTTATCATCCATCACGGAATTATTATAATTAAAAGTTAAAAGCATCATATCCAACATCTCTATACTGAGGTTACCTCGGTTGGTTGAAAGTCCGGATCTGGAAATCATTGCACTGCTCTAAAGGCATCAGTAATCTTATTTATTACAACTATACTTAACAACTTGGCATGTTAAAAAAAACCCTCCAATCCAAATAATAAAAGGTGAATAAATGTCCCCTTTCACAAGTATTTAAAAATGCACAATTAAGTACAAGAGGAAAAAAGTGCATTTATTGTTGAGGATCTGCAACAGAATGATCCAAACAAGACTTGAGCAGCTTATATAGCCCTCAGAGCCCCAGCAACTAAGTGAGGCAAACAAATATAAACAGGAGAATTCATCTCCTTCATTTTAAAGTCTTTCCTTTCTAACATCCACCTCCGAGCGACCCTGACACTTTTGAAAGGGTTATAAAAGCTCAACCGGCTTAAAGGAACAAATTATTTTCAAGTTAAAATAAAAAGAACAAAACAAAACAACACAGATTTTAATAACACACCTATATAAAGGCAATAAAACGGATGCGATAACCACACATGTAACACAGCTCCTTTAAAAGAAAAACAAAACAAAAAACAAAACAGTTGTCCGATTGACTGTAAGTCGTATGACACACATACACAGTGATGGGGAGAGGTGTTGGCCCCCATTCTGTTTTTTGCCCTGTAAAAGATAGGGGGCCAGATTACTGTGTGCTATGAGCTCACAGCTACTGGACCTCCTCCCTGTTTTCCAGGAGGGATGTTTCTAGGGGGTGTGTCCGGCACAGCCCCCTCTAAGAGGGGGTGGGACAGGTTAGTCTGAATCAGAGTCAATACTATCTTCTGATGATGAGCTGCTGGAACCGTCCGATTGGTCATCGTCGTCGTCCTCGTCATCATCGTCATCTTCATTCTAAGTCAACATTAAAAAAAGAATAAATACCTGTGCTAATAACAAAGCAGATTTTCTAGAATTTAACCAAAGCAAAATTAACCTCGTCATCTTCCTCATCATCATCACTATCAGTGCTGCCGGATGACTCATCATCTTCATCCTCCGAGTCTGATGTATCCGTTTTTTCATCATCTTCATCCGAGTCAGACGTGTCCTGCTGGAAACCAAGAGTCACACATCCCTCAAACTCTCTTTATGTGCACATATCACTGTATTTGAACACACACACATCAATTAGTGACATTTAAAATGATATAACACCCTAAGCCACTTCATTTAGAGTCCACAGCCTGTGTGGGTGAGTTGCCCAGAGAGAGCTGGCGTTACCTTGGCCCGGTACGCCATGGAACGCTTGCCCCCCCCGGGACCCACCGTCGCGGGTCTGGCACCTACCGCCTTCCCCTTGGTGACTCGGACTTTTGCCCCGGGACCTCGTGCTTTTGTAGTGCTTCGCCGTTTCTGTGAGGGCAGAGAGAGGGCGGGGTGCAAGGACAGAGCGGCATGGGGGAAAAACAAAAACACAAACACGTTCAAGCATAAGCAATGATTAGTAGCCCCACAGTACAGCCCTAAGAACATTATCCATTCAAGTCATGTTAGTTTGAGCCAAAAGATGTGATTTTAAGTAGGGAGAAAAGAAATAATAAAGCCACACAAGATGGCATGGATAGAAACAGCTTTTATAAGCAAAGTCAAACAGCTAAATTAACCAAGGAGCCTCATCTTGCCATGCAGTGTGCAGGGGATATAGATATAAAGAAGAGTCACAATCTCAGCTATATGAATGACTGTGTAAGAAGTAACGCTAATACATGAAGTTGTAAGTGCAAGTTACAGTGGCAAAAATGAGCGATTACTTACCGTAGATGAGAACTCTTTATACACCGCACGCTCCTGAGGGGATAGTGACTAGGAAAACAACAAAAAAAGAGAGGGAATTATGTTACTAGAAATCTTCAAACTCAAACTAATTTGACATGAGACATAAGGAAAATCTTTTTAAAATGTGCCAATTTGATAAAAGGGCACTCTTTCATTTTTAAGAAAAAATTAAAACTTAAGTTGTAATTTAGAGTAACCATTAATTAAAAATGTTCCCTTCAATACATCTTTGTCCTTCTATTAAAAAGAACTAACGTTTAAGGTAAAAAAGTATTTTTTATGCATATTGTTTTTGTGTATTGTGTATGCATATTGTGTTTGCTTTTCAAAAATTCCATAGTGAAGCCTAACCCAAACCTTAAACCTAATTATATGGTAAGTGAATGTAGTTAATTACTCAGTAATTAAACGTATAACTACACTTTAATAAAGTGTAACCTAAAAAATTATGCAGAGTCAGAAAGCTCTCTGATTTAATAAAAAAAAAAAAAATGAATCGAAAGTCTAAGGGGTTTGTAATGACGTAAGGGGGAGTTATTAATGACGGTATTTATTTTTATTTTTGGTGAACTATCCTTATAAGAGATTGCATATCTAAATTGTTTTTAATGTATTTTCGAAATAAACAGGACAATGAATGACCACCATATAATAAGCACCCAATAATAAATTGTGTATTTGATTTGTAGACCTTCCTACCTTCACCCAAGCTTCAAGCTCAGCTTTGTACTCTAGTTGTTGCTCCTCCACCTGTTTTTTATATTTGTCCTTCTGGCTCTGACTAAGCTTGTGCCATCGCTTGCCGATCTCCACCATGCGCTCCTTCAGGCTGAAGTGATTCAGCTCACCGTTAGTTAGCAGCTCCTGAGAGAACATTTGATACCCGCTCCTGAGGTTGGACAGGAGAAGGCAAAAATAGTATTGAAATAGACTTAATTGTATTATTATTATTATTTTTTATTAAAAGGTAAGTCTCTGAGAAAGTGACAAGCTACAAAAATTACGCTTACACTGGAGGCTTCTTAGGCTCGCCATCGAATTTTGGTTTTCTTTGCCCCTGTCCCGACAGAACAGTTCTCATCTCTAACAGCTCTTTCTGCAGGATGGAAAAACAAGAAACATGAGCAAAGAGACTTTTTCTATTCAACCTGAATGCAAAGACAAGACATAAGACAAGTGGACATACTGGACAAAACAAATGTGTAGGCTAATAAACTACAAACTACATGTTTACACTGAAAAAATGCATATAAACAGTTATAGCACACCGAGTTACGCCAGAATAAGTGACAGAACACTGAAATGGAGACAATTAGACATCACTGCAACAATGGCAAGTCAGTTTTATCAAACGCAAGTACAAATTTCACCAACTTCTGCTAGAAACAGCACAATTTTAGAATATACACATTGAGACACAAGCGTATCCATTGCAGACCCCTCCGCCTCTACTCTGGGGAGTAGGAAAGTTATGGGGTGACCAACATTTTGACATTTCTTCAGCACAGGTGAGAAGACAGTGGTCAAAACGTCTGGTCACTGACCACGGTCCGGTACTGAACCTCGTATCGCTTCTGGTCCTCTGCAGCCTTCTTGATCCAAGGGATCTTCTCCTTCTTTTCCATGGCCTTCCAAGCGGCATCCATTGCATTCTGGGCTTTCTTACGGTCATTCTGTATATAGCAAAGGTTTAAGGTTTATGTTACTAGATAATGATGTTTTAAATAATCTTTGGTTAGCATGATATAGGGGTCTCCTTGTATTTTATGAAAAATCCTTATTATTAATGTTGCTCTTACTCTGTATTTAGCCAGATAGTCTCCTATCACACTCTGCTGCCACATTTCCTCTGGAGTCTTCGGCGTTTCAGGAAGCCGTGTTTTCTTCTTACTGTTTTGCTTCTCTTTTGAAAGCCCATGCACCCACTGATCCAGCTCAGGGTCACGACACCGTTCCTACGGCACAAGAAGAAGAAAATACTGCATCTCTGTTTCTCATTCAGACAACATACCAGCAGAGAATAACAGCACGCAAGTACATAAACAAGGGCTTATTGCACATGCCCACCTTCACAGATGGGGATTTGGCCCTTAGGGGGCTGCCTGCACCCGCTAGGTTCAGTCTGCTGCCTCCCAGCTTCTCCTCTCCCAACACACGCTCCCTCTCCTCATCCGGGAGACTCTGGAGAGAGACAGAGATTGAGGCAAAGTGCAAAATAAACAAAGCATCCCATGATAAAAGCAGAGTCATGAATGTTAACAGCAACTGTTTTAATAAATTTAATTTGTAGTGCTTTGTGCTTACCTCAAGAAACCTCTGAATATCAATCTCATACTGTTTCTTTTTCTGATAAGAGAGATGAATGTGATTTTTAGTAATATCCAACCCATGTCATTAATGTAACAACTGTGTTATTGAGAAATTATTATTATTAACCATGCCTGCTTTGCTGAACAACTGAAGTGTTTAGCTTCGACTTTAGTCAGTTGTTTTTAGTTGTTGTAGTTTTCTTTTTAACTTAAACATCTTTATATTTATTTATAAAGAATCACGTGACACTGAGTCATTTCTGGTCAGAATTCAGCTTTTCTATCACAGTTATGAATTACATTTCAAAATGTATGAAAAATAGAAAGTTATTTTGAATTATAAGAATATTACACAATTATTTTTTTTATGGTGGGCATAAAATGTATACATACTGGTGCTGGGCAACAATTAATTACATCCGAAATAAAGGTTTTTCTGTAAATAATATGTGTGTGTGCGCGTGTGTGTTTGGTATATTTATTATGTATATATAAATACTCACACATGCATGTCATAAATGTCGTCTATATTTACAAATTATATGTATTTACAATATAAATTCCATTAATATCAAATATATGCATGTTTATACATGTCAGTGTCTATATCTACATCTATCTATCTATCTATCTATCTATCTATCTATATTGGCCAGTGACCAAAAAGCATCTTACAAATCAGGGTTGGCCATTTTCCAGTTACAGTTGTTCAGCATCATTTTTTTTTTCTTTTTTTGGCTTAAGCAAACCAAGAGTTCTGTTCTGTCAGACCTGTTCGCATCGCTTCTGGAACATGTCCTTCTCTTTCTGGGTCATCATCTTCCATTGCTTACTGCACAGCACCATTCGCTCCGTACTTGGCACGTCCTTCATGTTTACCATTAGTTCAGCACAGTAGAGAGAATAGCCATTTCTGTAGAACATACCAATAAACACATACATGAAATGAATACATATACAGTATATAATGAAAAGAACAAATCACAAACACTGTAAATACATAGACAAGAACCATTAGTGAACTTCAAAATGGTCACCAGTCACTATTCTATTTCTATTCTAACAGCAGTCAATCTTGGTATAATGAGCAGGACTTTTGCAAGAAGACATGCAAAACATCTAAATTAAGAGATTCCTAAGAAAACCAAATGCTTCTTGGTGGTTTGAAACATACGGTGGTGGTTTGGTTGGGCGGCCATCAAACTTGTCCTTGAGCTGCCGTTCAGCCTTGGTCAGGACAGATTTGACGTGTTCGTCAGAGTTTGCATCTGGATGGGCTTCATGATACACTCTCATGCTGCCCTGTATAAGAAAACAATAATTCACAATGTCCTTTATCCCTCTAATCAACAAAGATTCTATTTGTTCTACTGTGAAAACACAAGACCACACCTCGTAGTGTTTCTGCAGCTCCAGAGCTTTGCTAATCCATTTTAGCCTCTTTTTATCTGACAATTGGGACCACTGTTTACGTAATGCTTCCTTCAGCTCCTTCTGGCTTACCTACAATCATCAGATATGGAAAAGTGAGTCTAGGTCTTTCCATAAGCAGTTACATCTGATAAGACGCTCTCAAAAATAAGAAAAAGAACCATTTAAATTAATTGCTAGGACAAGACACTAAGATTATACTAAAACTACCTCTGGATGAACTTTCATGTAGGTCTTCTTCTCATGGATGTACCATAGCTGCTGAGGGGTCTTGGGCTTCTCTGGGAGGTCTGACTTCTTTCTCTCCTCCATTAAATCTGGGTGGTCTTCCCTTAAAAAACAGAATCCTCTCATTGAATCACCAATAATAAACTGATATATAAGCGTTAGGTATTTTTGCGCAGAGGAACATGGACACTAACTTGAATCTTGCCATGTTCTTTTCAAAAGCCTCTTTTTCTCTCTGGAACTCTTGAATGTACTTGAGCTGACAAACATAAAAGTGCAAGTTACAAGCAAAATAGATGGCCTTCAAAAGAGAAAACTATAGAAGGAATAAACATTCTACCAAATTCCAGCATATAGTAGTATAGTATTACTTCAGTTTTAGCCATTTATCGTGTAAGTAATTCGTCCAATATGATTTTTGTTTATTTCAGCTATCAACAATAAAACTGAGCTGCATTCATATTAAGCCTGGAATACACTACTGATTATACAGTCTCAACAAGTTGACGCTAGTTGAGGAAAGTCAGAGCCAGTCGGCAGATTGAAGCTGACTAAATCAGGTAGTGTATGACAGTCACGGACTTCTGATTTTTTAGCTTCAGACTGTGATTCCATCCAGCAGGAGAACATCAAACATGTTTGACATTTTCAGCCAATTTTAGAACACATTTGTTTTCATGTATCATGCGTCTACAAGCAACAAGGCACACGTTTCTGCATGGGTTTGTTGTGATCGGAACAACTCTAAAGTCTGGTAGTGTCTCGATCGTGTTTTAAAAATCTGTTCAGATTTTAAAAGTTGTGTAGTGTATTCCAGCCTTTTAAAGTTTCAAGTAGAACACATCACACAGTGAAGGACAATTACAAACTTGCCCAAAGTGTTTCAAGGCAACTACCCAGAAAAACTAACCTTTTTCTTTTCAGGGAGCTCTTTATATTTTTTGGACAAAATCTTGGTAAGATCCAAGTTGCTCATCTCTGGATGGATTTTTGCATACTTGGCCCGCTTCTCCATAAAGAAGCGAAAATAGGGAGTGAGAGGTTTCTTTGGGAAGTCTGGATGCGTCTAAAACAAAGATAAACACATAAACTCTGAAAATAACCTTTTATCTGACATAAGACATAAGGCTATAACATAAATTAAGAAAAAAAGGAGAATGCTCACCTTTAATTTTTTCCCCTTGTAAGGGTTCTTCACATATTCAATAGCATCAACAATGAGCTCTGTCATCGTTCTGTATTTACGCACCTAGGGTGGGAAAATCATTCTGTTTATGAAGATGGCAAAGCTCAAAGTAAAATAATCTTTTTCATGGACAATCTAAAGAAAGTGTCTTTAACATAAACACTTATTACCGTTATTTGGAAAACAGACACATTATTGCTTTAGCTCACTGGAATTTGGCTCACCTCGGTGGAAACTTTCTGCCATTTCTGCTTACACATGTCTCCAGTGAAACCCCCAAACCCCACCTTCTCCCAGTCAAAATGAGACTCTGTGGTTTTATACTTCATTCCGTCTCCATCAGGTAGAAGACTGCGTATCCTCTCCAGCAGTGTCAGACAGTCCTCTTTGCTCCATGTATCTGCAACTAACAAAAACAGTATGCATCGATCCATTATGCATGCAGATAGTTAAAACCAGAGGTTTTGTTTAGGCTGAACATAACTGCGAAGTGTCTTTGTGAATATGCCCATTATGGCCAACATTCAAGCCTACCTGACTCAATTTTGAGTCTTCCTGTCTGGGTGCCAGACACACTGGTGCTGCCATTCATGATGACAGAATTCACCAAGCTCCACTTTGACACTTTCCTGGCCAAGTGGCTACATAGAGAAAACAAGAAATTCAAAGTGAGGCTGTAAATATGACTTACTGATTGAATATGGCAAACCTTTTAAACATTTATACATTTAAACTAATATCTACTTCAGCTGCTAGTCTAATAAGAGTTATTTATTATATATTAATACATATTTATGAGATATTTGTACAAATTCCTTTAACTGTTACTGCTAATAGAATATAATCTTGCAAGTAACAATTGCTTCTTCTTTTTTTTTACTTGTCATATGTAATAAATAATCTGGAAATAGTTTCATTTAAAATCATTCTCGAGTTATTGATAACTAATATTTAAATTGTTACAAGTATCATGAATACTAGTTAATACTAGTAAACCTGAATGGGCACAATCAACATCTGAAATACATGCTAGCTGGAAAAGAATTGTTAACATCCTGAGAATAAAAAAAAATCTTTAAAAATATATAATTTGTTGCCAGTAACAACAAATTGTTGTTTGTCATATTGAGAGAATATTAAATAAGTACTAGAATGTAATTAAAAGCACCACTGACTAAATATAATATATTAGTATTTAAAGTTACGTATCTTAGAAATACTAGTATCTAAAAAAAAAACAGGTTCTACTGGCATTTAAAAAAGATATTAGTTACCACTTTGTTGCTTAATTGAGCTTTAAAAAAGTAAAAATGGTAGTTAGTAATAAGAAATAAAGTATTGCGATAACACGGGAATTTAGTGACACAAAATATCCTCAATAAATGTGTGATACAACTTTGTGAATGGTCGTCTAATTGTGATAAGATTAATGAATGTTCTGCATGTCATCACTGCCACCCAGAGGAACACGTGCCCATGCTCCGCCTCTGGACCACCTCGACGCGGACGCGTCATAACGCCGCGGCCATACAGTGCACCAGCGGCGGCGGAGAACGGTGAGAAACCATGGCAATGATAACCTTACCACACATTTTCAACGTCTATCCACGAACAAAGCGAATTTCGTCCAGGTTCACCTATGGAAATTGGTTAAGCAAAGCATCGAGGAAAGGACCGACAACTATCCGGGCTTCTTGCCCGATATATGCCACGATTTGAGGATGCGAGAGAAACGCACGTACACGGTGTCGCGGGTCATCTTGGTAAGGAATGGAAGAAAAGACTTTCCTGTGGGATTTTGTAACCACGAGCGGCAAGATGTGAGAACCGAGCGCGACCCAAAGTGCATCAGTGTCCCGAAAGCCTCGGTTTCTCCTCCCGTTCTCCGCGAGCGCTTTCTATTTACATGCTGCCAGTACGGCACGTTCATAGGCGAGTAATGCGTCTCATTATATGCGTAAAGATATTTTTATTTTTTGATCCATATGACACTATAAAACACACGGTTTGCTTGTTAAATAATTGACTGATTTTATATCTATAAAACGGTATGAATTATTTTTGTAACTGCAAATATCTCATATAATTTGTGTATTTAATAAATGCGAACAAATTTTAAGCTCGGAATCCTGTATATTATTTTAAGCAACGACTCGTTTGTATACTTTTTTTGTACTTTGCTAGTAACATATTGTCTACTGTATTGTATGTTATGTTGTGTCATGTCTTGAAGCGCCACCCGTGTACTTCTCGAGCTGCGGCGTCGCTGCGCGCCCTCACGAGGCGCCGGTTTCCCGGTTAGTGTCATCCCCGCCCGCGCGCAAGGTCAACCGAGCCAAAAGAAATAAAAACACGAAAAATCAATATTTCTGCAATATTCGAGATTCTTTGATAACAATAAACCATTTTCGGCCGTTATGTTCAAGAGGTATTGGACTATTCACTTCTGACAGAAAGTATGACAAAGTAAACTGTCCAAAAATGCATTGTGCTTTATTAAAAATCATATCAGTAACAAGTCTCCGCTTATTTAATTTAATAATTCGTGTGAAGGCCACTCTAACCGACTACATAAATTAGTGTAAAATACGTTTCTTGTAGCGCACCGACCGTTAGTCTGTTTCCAACCCCGGTAATGGCGTCTTTATTCCGGCAGGAGTCACCACGCAGCTTCCGCTGGCACGAATGCCTCAGCTAGCGAGCAAGCTACTGGCGAAAGTACGAGGAATATCGCGTACGCCGATTAGATTTGTGAAGTAATGACTTGATATATACGTATCAAATACCTCCTTGCCGACAATTTAAGTGTAGATGCATGCATATTTTTATTTTTTGCAGTGATTGTGACATGATCAAAAAACGCATTATTTCGCTATAAAATCAATTCTGTCGTGGACATAATTGTTTAAATGTTTAATTTTGGTCACATATTCAGTCTTAGTTTAATACTACTATGTTTGGGTGAATCATAGTCCCAAACAGAGCTATGAGCGGCCGCTTGTGCCTTCCCTCGCCCCAGAGCCCTCACTGCAGAGCCGCCATGAATGTTACAAAGACTCGGTTGACGAGCAAATTGAAAAACGCTCTGAACGGGCTCAAAAATCATCAAATCACTTACCTTTTTCAACAATCCACCACGGATGTGTTTATTAACTAGCGACGTGTTCGTGTTAAATGCCTTTATTGTATTTAAGTATCTGTTTTTTAGCCGTAAACCCCGGGGAGTCAGGTCAAAACGAATCCGACAAAAGGAGCGTCTGGTTCGGTATGAAACTCCGCCCAGCGCCGCAGGGGGAGGAACTCCGAAGGAAAACATGCGAGAAAAAAAGGCGGAGGCTAAAACTTAAAAATAAGATTTATTTTTAACGTTTATGATACATTTCTGAATGCTATTTATAAAATGTTTATTAATTTTGCTACATTTTAAAGTGCTAATTTCTCAAGCCTTAAACTCACCTAAAGCGAAGTAGCAAATTACCGCGCATGCATCTAACAATAATAGCAAAGTACGTTTTATTGTTTTACAATTGCTAGAGTTTTCTTTTATGGCCGAACATTTAAGAGGACAAATATCTACTGGCTCCCATGAAAAAGAGCAGGAATATATGCCAACCCTGCAAAGACTTCAAGTGCTAAACCGATTAGTTTGGGTGCCCACGTTCATTCTTCTGCCGATGAGACTCAAGCTGCCTCCGCGCTCCAACAACCTCGCCTCTGCAGTCCAAAAACAATCGCTTCTAACTAGCTCCATTTGACGTTAAAATGATGTGTTGGCAGACTGATGGCTGCTTGTGCTTAAAGTTCTCATGGCTTGAACTGAGCGTAAAGATTGCAGAGAGGCAGTTTCCTCTCAGCCTGAGAAAAAGTGCCAATGAGTGTACCTCGCCCTCACGCTCTCTGATTGTACACAATCGTCACGAGATTTCTTTATGTGAAACTGACCAATGGCACGAGGAAAGGAGGAGACAGCTGTGACTGACTCAACCCCCTCAGACTGACCAGGCCTGGGAGAGATTCATACAGAAAAACAAGTCCATTGATGAGCATTTATTTAGGCAGCATTATATACTGTTTCATAATAGTGAACATTTCTCTCAAGATTCTGGGTCGGAGTCAAACACAGCTTCTAAATATTTCACCAGCTTGACAATGTTTAAAATAAATAAATAAATAAATAAAAAATAGTTACTCACTAAAAAAGTTGGGTTAAAAATAACCCTGTAGCACCTTCCCATCTATGGGTTATTTTGACCTAATGAGTTAGGTTAAAATACAGTTGGGTTAAAAGTTACCTAATAGTTGGGTTATTTATTTTATTGATTCACAGCGGTATGTATATATATATATATATATGAAATAATATAAATATATATATAAATTACTTAATAAAACCAAATTATACTGTACTATTTTGTTGAAAAATACACGTTTTATTTATATAAATATGCAAACAATACTTTTTAACAATAAAATACTGTTTTATATTTTTAAAATATTTGTAAGTATTTAAAGTCAAAACACACAAATGTGCACGTACAGCAGAGATATTTTTGAGATGCACACATCTTGGGCTTTGGGTATATGATGTCAAACACATAGACAAGTTTGAAACACAGATCCACTGCTTGAAGTAACGTCTCCTGTTCCATCGCCTCCCCGTTGAAAATGATAAAAACTTAAGAGAAGTGTTCCTTGTCACCGAGCACCAGGACATGTGGATTCTGGCTTGTCTCATCATTCAAGTACTGCACCTGTAGGATCCGCCTTTTTGGCCGGATTCTGCGCGTATGTCTTTTCTGGCGCTTCTGCAAAACACTTCATTCATTAAAGCATTGTTTCTCATTTAATTTTGACTTCAGTCTTGTTTTATCTGACTCCAATTTTTAAGGTTCTCTGAGATTAAATTCAAATTATAAATTTGGATGCTGACCTTGAATTTA
>JAUCMU010000042.1:12160463-12170813 GCA_032275025.1 Enteromius treurensis
ACAGTCTGTGTTGTGTTGGAATTTGACCGTTTTTCAGTCGTCTTTTGCAAACACTTGATTTATATAAGAAGTAGGAACTTATGGTGTTTGAGACTCACAGTATGTTATGTCCATGTACTGAACTATTATTATTCAACCATGCCAAGGTACATTCAGTTTTCCATTCTATGGCACTTTGAGCAGCAGAACTGTTTTAACAATGAATAATAAAAATGTATAACTTATTTATAACTTTTGACAAAAAGTGTCATGCTTTCGATTAATTAAGCATTGTTTGTGATAATTACTTTTTTTTTTTTTTTTTTTTTGGTTTTTAACCATTAAAACATAAAAAAAAAAGGAAAGAAAAGAAAATGGAAAAAAAGAGAATTTGGGAAAAATTAAAACAGACTTCAAGGGGCCCTACGTAATCATTTCTAAAGGATCATGTGACACTAAAGACTTGTAATGGCTTTTGGTAACACATGAATACACTACATTTAAGTTTTTTTTTAATTATTTCTCATTTAGCAGTCTTAGTGAACTAAGAAGACATCTTTCAAGAGCATTAAAAAAATCTTACTGACACCAAGTGGTAAAATAGCAGTATATATATAAAATATTGAAATATTTGTATTTTATAAATATTTAATATTTACATTTGGGATATATCAGGGTATATTAGAATTAAGATATAACTTCTGCACACACAAAAAAAAACTATGTGAATGTCAGTGGAACTAAAAGGGATTATTTGAACCTTTGTGCATCAGAATTCCCGCCATATTCCCAAGAAGCACATGTTGCTCAGGGTGACCTGCTGTCTGTCCAAGCTCAACCGCCTTCTTCACATAAACCAGAGCCTCATCATGCTTTCCTTGCAGATCCAACACGGTCGCCAGGTCACTCATCAGAACCAGGGTCTGAAGCAGATTACACAAGACCATTTAATAGAACAAACTATGTGCCACATCACAAGATCTAGTAAAATGACTAGAAATATATTCATTGGATAATTACGATAATATAAGGTGACCATATGTTCCATTTTCCCAGTGCGCCCTGGCCAGGATTTCTATATTGCTTAAAATATCTAGGCTTTAGCTTTGTTTGCCTGTGCAGACCGATCGGTGTATGGCATTGGTTCTGTATGTTATAAAGACGCTCTGGAGGTACTTTGAATCAAAGCAATATAGAAGTCCTGGCCAGGACATGTCCGGGGAAAATGGCACGTATATGGTCATCCTATATTACAGCCCTGCAAGGGCCTCAAATTTAGGCCTGAGAAGGTCTTTTTCCCCTTCTACCAAAACGTCTTATACTGCCGTTTCAGCTATTAAAATAATTCCCGAAGCCTGGCCCGAGGGGCGTGAAAAAAGTCGGGGCCCGTCGAGCCCAGGCCTAAATGCATGGCTCTATCCTAGATAATATGATATGTGTACCAGTTTGTTCTGTCATCACCTGTGGATGGGCTTCTCCCTGCTCCTCCTGGCAGATCTTCAGCGCGTGCCGATAATCTCTGCAGGCACCTGTGAAACGATGATTAGCTGCCAAGTAACGCGCCCTCGCATCCAGACTGAGCCCGAGCAGCAACCTGGTGTCTTTGTGCTCCTCATCTAATACAAATACAAACATACAGTAAGAGATCAACAACAAACAAACACAAAAGATCTGTTTGCAGGGACATACAGCCCAAACTGAAAGGTGACTGTGATACCTGACAGGCTTTCGGGTGGAAGCTCCTGCTGTTTCTCAATCTTGGCCTCTAAAGACTCTGTGCAGAACTGGAAGCCATGCTCTGCCAATTCGTTCCTGGAAATGAAAAGCCAGAGTCACTGAACGGTGCAGAGGTTAACAGGTCAATTTCCTCTAACTGCTTTTACTCTCTCAGCAGAGGAGCACAACTCACTTGTTTTGAGTGGCATATATGCTGGCGAGCTTCAGCGACATCTCAATCACTGCGTTGTCATCCTTTTGAGATAAAACGTGTACAGGCGGTTTTAAAAATAGACTGATCCCATTTCCTTTTCTTTGTTTTTTTGGTTGGTTTCCAAGACAATCAGTCAATCAAATATGAAGGAAACAGTTTTTACCTGAGATCTTCCTCCTGACAGCATAAAACTCATGGCTGCTTTGAACAGCTTCTCAGCCTGCGACAATAAACAAAGAGAGTCACATGCTGCCGTTCGCTACAGATGTATGCACTAATGAGTACTGAGTCAGTGCAGTAGATCACCCTAAGCCAGGGGTGCCCAAACCTGCTCCTGGCGATCGATTGCACCCCTGGCCTAAGCCTTACTCACATTTTCCAGTTGACCTTGGACAAATGCAAGATTCGCCATCTGTGCAGCAAGACAAACATCTAATTTCATTTAAATCTTCTCTGTCATGTAATATAGACTCTTGATGGTTGCAATGTTAACAAGAGAATAAAACGAACTGAGCAAGGTGAAAAAGGAGGACAAAGTCAGGAAAAAACAACATACCAGGGTGTATGTGTATATAATGGCATCATTATTGTGCATCTGATGTGCCAGTCGAACAGCTTTGTGTAAGAAGCCATTGGCAGCATCCAGTTCCCCAATCATCATGCTGTACTGTGAAGGATGATGGATAACATTCGGTCTTCAAAAGTAAATCATTTAAGAGAAATATTAAAGACTGAAACGCACTACACAAGTTTTGCCTCCATTTAAGTTCTAATTTCTGGAAAATCATGTAAGGATTTCTTTTTTATTAGCTTTAGATTTCGAGTCTATTCAGTAGAAGGACATAAAAAATGTCTGATATTATTAGCCGGGTTTATAACATTGCTTTCATGTTTCTGCACGACTGTTAGCGTGTGATCTTCAGTTGATTAATGTGAAATGCCTTGTTCTTTTTCTGTCCGCAACCATTTAAAAAATCTACAGATGAAAAATAGTACTTGCTTTTACAATGTTATTCGAAAAAATGTATGTAATGTATGCCAGCCTTACAGGAATAGTTCGGTCCCCACCTCCAAAAAAATGCTGAAATATTCACTTTACAAAACATTAATAGATGGTCTGGTGTTGTGGGATCACTTGGGAATCATTGTGAGATTTTAATAAGCTGTTGTGTGATAACTGGTGAGCAAGTGATTTAATGCCAAAGGGCTCTTTTCTGGGCTTTAGTATTTCTTTAATGAATTTAGGGCTTTTTTTGTTTTTCCACAAACCTGAATCCACTACTAAACCTGCTTCTCATTTAGATTTTTTTATGTAACACAAATAATTTGATTACAAAATATATAAAAATGTCAGTGTAAGTATAGTAATAATTTGTACTAAAAAAACCCCATTAATTCCTCTTTTATCAAATTTTACCGTGGTCTCAGACTGTGCTAGGACAAACAAATGTTGTTCAAGGTTTTGATGTGACACCTGTGTGTCAGTAAAGAGTAAGATATACCTTTGCTTTTTTCAACAGCAGAATAAGTTCATCCTTAAGTTTTTGTTCCTCAGTCCTCTCATCAGAGCTTCCAAAAAGCGAAAAGGCTAATGCAAGAGCAGACCTCGTTGTTAGACACCATTAACGTGCACAGATTCGCATTGCGTTAAACGAACAGCTGTTATGACAGCATCACGCACGTTACGTCATGTGTCAAATACATAGAAAGCCTGCATGTCAACTCACCCATCACTCCCCACGCAAGAGTCCAGCTGCCGACCCCAGCGGCGCCTGCGGGACGCTTCTCACTCGCACACAGATGCCATGACCTTCTGTGCCAGCGGCTCGACCACACGAACACACCCGCCGGCGCATGCCGCGGTTTGATTCGTGCTAAAGATAAACCAGAACCGGACACATTTCTCGCGCAGTCGTTAACACTGTGCTTTAAAAGAACTACCTGTGCAGCGAGCTGTCGACAGTAGTAGCGCAGCGCCATGTTTCTGTGATTGACGTCAGACGTGGTGGTCACGTGACCATCTCGGGTTATCATTTCCCCCCCGTTTTATTTCCATTTAAATTTGACTTTAAATAATATTTTCATTTTAATTACGTGGCTTTTAAAGCAGTGTGCATAGAACATATATTTTTTATATTATTATTATTATTTAAGATGAATGCCTTAACACTAAAACATACGGGTAATTCCTGTAGTTTTATGCTTAATAAAAAAAAAAACTACTGAAGTCTCACAATTACAATAATTTTCAATTTAAAAAATCATATTTTTTTTATTTAATCCTAATATCACAATTAGAAATTTTATTTATTTATTCCTCTTTTCCTTGGCAATATTGCTTTAATTTGTAATTGAAATAATATTTTAAAAACAAACTATAAAGAACAGGACCTATTTCTGAGGTTATTTTTATTATTATTCTTTTTAATGATTGCATAACAGGAACAACATACAACACACCAGTTTATTTTTTACCGTTCTGTTTATTTAATTTACTAAAGCACAGAGGAGGTTACAAAACAACACAATATCCTGTTATCACCCACTGGCCATTAGTATTTTAACAGGAAAAAGAGGGAATGATTTTCAGTTCTAAATCAGCACACAGTGGGTCTCTGTACCACAGATCATGCAGTAATTACAGGTTAAACGTATTCATTTGTAGACACAGAAGTGCACAGAGAGAGAGAGATAGGAAAGGCATAGGGTGATACACATATACACTCACACTTTATATGCACATGTACAATAATAACTGCACAAAAAAAATACACAGATCACCTTAAATTCTGAAAAAATAGCTTTTAAAAACAAGCATGTTAAGCTTTCAGTGTCTGTAAAGCATTAAAACACTTAATCTAAAAAGGAACAAGGTTGCATGTGTGAAATGTACATATGAGAAAATACATAAATGTGTCTTTTGTTTTAACTGCCATTTCAGCAACAACACTGTAGGTTAGCATATCCTTAAATCAAGAAAGAATGTGTATGGGTATATGAAACATTCTACCCAAATCTCATTGTAACAAACAAACGAAACACAAATCCATCAAAAAGATGAATGATTAATTTATAGAAACAGTTTAAAATGCAAGCAAAGAGGAATGTCAAAAGAGGTCGAAATGAGCCAAAAACCGGTTGAGGTTTTAAGATTAAGAAAAGTTTCTCCAAATGAAAATGTGAACACACTCCCTACAAGTTTGAAGAGACAAGAGAAGTATATTAAAGCCCTATGTGCTTTAAACAAATCATAAAATACATTATATCATCTATTGTCTCTTCTGAATGTGATAAGTCATCTCTTTTCAAATAAGTCAGCACCTGATAATTCAGTATCTAAAACATTTTACTCGAAGGTGACTTAGAAAATTAGAAATAAAAGCAATCAAGTGTCTTGGAGATGAGCAAAAAACACCCAAGCATCACACACTTATGAGTTCATTTATGAGGCAATTTAAAAGACATATGTGACCCTGGACAACAAAACCAGTCATAAGTGTTAATTTTCCGAAATTGAGATTTATACATGATCAGAAAGCTGAATAAATAAGCTTCCCATTGATGTATGTTTTGAATGGATAGGGCAATATTTGACCGAGATACAACTAGAATCTGAGGGTACAGAAAAATCTAAATGCTGAGAAAATCACCTTTAAAGTTCTCACTCGAAGATCTAATCAATGCATATTACTAATCAAAAATTAAGTTTTAATATGTTTACAGTAAGAAATTGACTAAATATCTTCATGGAGCATGAATTAAAATCTCTGCCATCATCACTTGACAGACCTATATATTTGGCACACAGTATAATTTTTTTACTTTTTTTTTTTTAATAGACTGCATTGACTGCATACAACAACACTGAAATTTCATTATCAACCAGCATTCAGAGACACAAAATATTTACTAACCTCAACAAGTTCCTCTAAGCTCCAGCTTCTGTCTCCCATTCAAGAGCAGGTTATTGCACAAAAAGCAATTCAAAGTGTCAAGTACGGGCCTCTCTAGCTCTGGTATAATATCACTGCACAATGCTGCCGACTGACAAACTCAGGTTGAAAAGACCGTTATACATTTAGTGATTGCCAACAAAGAAATGCTTGTTAGGTTTAAGATTCATTTCAAATATACAACGTGCAAACAAAGGGATAATACCCACTGACAAGTAAGTACTGTCACTATATTCCCCACTAAATCACACACTGATTTTTTTTTTTTCATTATTGTGTGCTGGAATTCCAAACATTATTCAATGCAGATGACCTAGGGTTTTTTAAATCACTTAAAACTGAAGACACAAAAATGATGTGCAGTGATTGTCTACCCTGAACAGCATGTGTATATCTGATTGGTAGCATGGTTATCTTGCAGCGAGGGTGCATACGAAGTGTGCAAAGAGCTGCCTAACCATGACCAGAAGGAAAACAACAGCACACATCAAACTTCAACTGCCACACAGAATAAAGGAAGACTGTTCGCTCCTCACCAAACCTTGGAGTAACTGAGAAGGGTGTGTGTTTGTGTATGTTTGTGTAACAGAGGACAAAGGCTAAAGCCTGGACACAGCATGAACACCTCACTCACGGCTCCCAAAGAGCTGAAGGAAAAAGAGGAATATGTAAACCACATCCATGTAGAGGCAGATGGCTCCGAACACATGCTCCTCTGGGTTCAGAGAGTACCGCCTGTTGCCGATCAGCAGCTGCATGTCAAACGCCAGAAACTAAAGCACAACAACAATGAAGATTGGAGTTTGTATGAAGAACATAAACATGACAATATTGCAGAAAAGGTACTAACCAGAGTGAAAACCAGAGCTCCAAATCCAGCATAAGCGGTATGCAACCAGGGTATCTAAAACCAAGGACAGAAGCAGATGTTTGAGTTGACAACACTGTATGATTGGACTGATATCAAAGTTATAGCTTCATAATTAGAATTCATTAAAAATTATTAACACATATTAATAACTATTATATAAAACAAATCAGCTTCTTTTGAATTGCACTGGAAACACATAGGAAATGCATACACTTAAATAATCTGGGTAAAACATCTAAACAATGATTGATATGCTGTATTTGTTGATTGCACTGGAAGCAGATGGGAAATGCATACACTGTGGAAAAAAAAAGTGGATTAAAAAACCATGAGCTGTGGTTGCCAGAACTCAACCATAAAAAAAATATAGTCATAGTTTTAGGTTTTACCTTAAATTTACATTAAAACCTATAGCTCATTAACTAAAGTAACGTTAATATACTAACCTACTAAAATCTGTTGCTAGTTTGATAACAAACACCAAAAAACACAGGTGTTAATGTCACTTGATAAATTAAAGGTCACCACAAGTAGCTCCCTCACAGACAAAAGTAACTTAGCGTTAACCATTTAACAAATACTGACCATACACGGTAAGACAAATATCCACAGAAAATTCCAGTAGTACATATTCTATTAAATGTACAGACATTTCCTTTAAAGGTGCTCTATGCGATCTGGCAAAACCGTATGGGTACAGGATGTACACCAAAACAAAAACAAACTTCGGCCAACCAATCGGCAAGAAGAGGTGGGGTTTAACACGCGCAAACAAACTTCGGCCAACCAGTCGGCAGGAAGAGGTGGGGTTTAAGGCGCACAAACAAACTTCGGCCAAACAACCAGTCGGCAAGAAGAGGTGGAGTTTAACGCGCGCAAACAAACTTCGGCCAACCAATCGGCAAGAAGAGGTGGAGTTAAACGTGTGCAAACAAACTTCGGCCAACCAACCAATCGGCAAGAAGAGGTGGAGTTTAACGCTTATTAAACACCACCTCTTCTTGCCGATTGTTTGGCCGAAGTTTTTTTTTGTTTTGGTGCCCAAAGTGTTTCTTTTGCAGCCTCTGTGTTGTCTTTCAAGAGCAGTTTTTATTTCTTTAACCCTAAAACACAATGCAATGCAATGTGTAATTCGAGATATTGGTAAAAAAGCAGTAAAGAGCAAATTCTGCCATATTACCACAGCACATTAGGCATTTTCTGCGGCATTTTTGACGCACGTGAAAAGCAAAATAAAAGTCTCCCAAAAATAATCTTTTAAAAATAAAATACTTGTTACATATAGCTTACTGCAGTGCAAGTCGCGATTCAGCTGCTTCTGCTCTGCATACGCGCTGCTTACGCGTGCAGTGTGAAACCGGCGTAAAGGTAAAAGATGGTTTTCATTGCAAAGACAAATGTTATGGTATGTTTCAGCTTGATTTTAGCCACCATCATTTGGCTGTTAATAAACAGACATATTATGAAAATTATGTATCTGTGTCCTGTTATTTATCTTTTGGCATGCATTTCAGAAAAAAAAATGGTTATGATTCAGGTGTAGTTGCAAATAATAATTAATCATGATTAATCCAATGAAAATCCTGATCATTTGACAGCTCTAGTATACATATTTCAAAAAGATAAAGGTAAAAGGTATATCTAAGTGATACTGATACAGGATAATAATGACAGCTTTAAAGTGATCTAGTACTTAAATATCTATTTAGGGTTTACAAGCAGCTTACATATCCAAACGGTGCGGTGAAGAACAGCAGAAGCCCGGTAATCATCAGCACCATCATGAGGGAGAAAAGCAATCCATGACAGGTGGTGAAGTCAACCTAGATGACAGAAGACAACGCTCTATCAAATTACACATAAATGAAGAGCTTGAAAGAAGTTGTTTAGGACAAAATTATCTCACCCTGGACTGGAAACAAAAGAGTGTGACGGCCAGACACACGAGTGCTGTGATGCCCACACACATCATCACTACTTTGGTATTATGGTAGCTGAAGATAGAAATTAAAAACTCAAAGCAGTGCTGCAAAATTCAACACACACAATGGGTTTCCATGTTTTATGGGGACATTCCATGGATGAAATAGCTTTTTTACTGTATGAACTGTATTTTTATCCCATTACACTAACCCTATCCTTTCTGCATTTTTTTAAATAAAAAAAAAAAACAAAAAACAAAACTTAATTCCGTGATTTATAAACTCTTTTCCTCATTGGAACCAAAAATGTTTTTACAAGGACAAGGATTTTTGGTCACACACACACACCAAAAATTAATATAGAAAAAAATATATCAAAATCTTAACAATTATAAAGAATATATGGCCTCTAGCAATGCTTTGTGTTTTATATTTATAGAATATAAGGTAATAAGTTGAAATATGACGTTCTTCTTACCTGGCTAGCATGCCTGCCATATAAGACATTGCCAAAGTCTGAAAATAAAGCAAGAATATTTAACACTTTCTTTTTCTGGTGTCGAAAAAGTTAAAGGGTAGTGAATACCTATTATAATATGTATTATTAATGAGTGTTTATTATCAATGAGATAAAGATTACTTACAAAAATGGCTAGGAGGATCATATTGGTAGGGTATCTTCGTCTGTAGATGAAACACAAACATATATTAAAGAAGCTCACAGTTCCTGAAATCCCACACCTCCTATGTGAGCAAACATTTCCTATGCTGGACTCAAACTCAAAAACAAGCAGAATGTATATATATATATATATATATATATATATATATATATAAATATAAAAGTATCTTCTTACCGTGCATTAGTACTGCATACAAGCATCAGGTATGTTCCCATAAAAGTCATGCTAGACGAAAACAAAGCAGCGTCACTAACGGGGTAAATATAATTCGAACAAAAAGTCTCAAAACCTCTAATGAGGAAACAGGACAGTGTATAATTCAGTCACTTACTATGAGGTCAGATAGAAAACTCGATTATACTGTACAAACTTCCGGACTGGCTCACTGTGAAATACAGAACGGTCATCAATTACAGTGCTTTCTTTAAAAGTGGGATAAATGGTTAAGATGGGGTTGCGTCTTATGCTCGGATGCGTGGATCACTTACCAAAATGTGAAAAGTGACACCACACTAAATGTGACCATGAGCTGAACCATGAGGATACAGAAGACCTGCAAATGAAATACATACTTTTCATGACAAGGATGTTGATCCAATACCATTTAATCATCATTTTGGGTAAGATCTTTGACTGTTTCTGATCTTTTGATCAAGAAATAATTGGATAACGCTTAGTTTTGTATCAATACTTGTTAACTATTAACTACGACTTTTCCCTCAATAAATTTGTAATTTGCTGCTTATTAATTGTTAGCAAGGTTGTTAAGTTTAGCTATTGGGCAGGATTAGGGATGTAGTATAAGGTCATAAAGAATAAGGCATTAGTATGTGCTTAAGTAGCACTAATAAATTGCTAATACTCTAGTAATATGCATGCTAATAAGCAACTAATAGGTTTAATATTATCAACGTTGAAAACAGTTGTGTTGCTTCAAGGTGCCATAGAATGCATTGAGAGAATATTTTAAATTGTTCTCTGATATGTACATAGAAGGTATGTAGCTTAGGTA
>JAUCMU010000042.1:12173268-12196901 GCA_032275025.1 Enteromius treurensis
GGAGCTCGTGAAGATTTAAAGGGGAAGTACACAGAACAGAGTGATTTCTAAAGAGCTGTTTTTGACAGGGGAAAATGAGCTTTTTTTAAGCTAATTTTAAAGCAATCTATATTACAAACTTTCCTTTAAGATCCTAAAGAATCATATTAGCTTGTGGAAAATTGCTTTTGTATGACCCCTTTAATTTACATGTATATTTTATATATGACCTTGGACAACAAAACCAGTCTTAAAGGTGCTCTATGCGATCTTGCAAAACATAGGTGCGCAGGACATACACCAAATCAAAAACAAACTTCGGCCAACCAATCGGCAAGAAGAGGTGGGGTTTAACGCATTAAACACCACCTCTTCTTGCCGATTGTTTTGCCGAAGTTGGTTTTTGTTGTGGTGCCCAAAGTGTTTCTTTTGGTATTACAGCCTCTGTGTTGCCTTTCGAGACCGGGTTTTTCCCCAATGTATTCAGAGGGCAGACAGCAAGACGATCAAGGGGTGATGCATACGGTTTGAAATAAAAATGAAATCGAGCTAAAATCCTGCAACATCGCATAGAGCACCTTTAAGTAGGAAGGGTATATTTGTAGCAATGCCAAAAAAATGCATTGTATGAATCAGAATTTTTGGTTTTAATGGCAAAAATCATTAGAATATTAAGCAATTTTAAGAATTTTGTAAATTTCCTACCGTAAATATATCAAAACCTAATTTTTGGTTAATCATATGTACTGTAAAGGACTTTATTTGTATAGCTTTAAAGGCCATTTTCTCAATATTTAGATTTTTTTTGTACCATTTATATTCCAGATACTCACCCTTATTTTGTTCTAAACCAGCATGAATTAAAAAACTTTCTTTTGTGAAACATAAAATGATAATAGGTTTCTTTGTACGGAATAATGTAATGAAATGATGCAGACGATGATTGAAGTTCTCATTCTACATGTCAGTCTTCAAGTCAATCAGGCTGAGAAAATGACAGATTGTCAAAAAATGCATAATCCAACACATAAAAGACTTTTAACCAAGGAGTTGGGGCAATGTGGGAAACGTCAGTTCTTCATTTAGACTTTGCATATTTTTAAATTAATTTAACAAAAAAAAAAATGTATGTACGTTTGTCATATGTTAAAACTAACAAGCCCTATGAGCACAGTTTAGAAAAGCTGTGTTTTTCATAAGACATTTAACCATAACTATACAATGTAGATGAAAACCAGCATCAACAGAACATAAGAAGACAAAGGCATTATATTCTGTACTGTAACTGGCACCACGGGTGTACTAATATACTCGAGTCACTCAAGTGTGACACCTGTGGTGGAGTTCTGCTCTTCTTTGCCCCCTGCCAGCCACAAAGCACAACTAAATCCAACAGCTTTCAACACTGACCGGTTGTACAATTGACTTAAACTGTCTGAGCCTGTTTTAAAGAGCCATTGTTTCTAATGGAGATAAGTGAAATTGGTTTTATGCTTTAAACAGAAAATACACAGTGAGAAAAGTCTGTTGCCACATCAGCCCTTCCACACCCTTCTTTATCTTCACCCAGAAAACCCATTTAATCAGTTTAATCACTAAAGGGGAATCAGGTCCTGACCGTGCTTCCCTTCTTCTCTCTTTCAGACACTTTTCTAATCCCGCTGCCTCCAAATCGGCCCCTCACCTGCCAATCAGCTCCTCCCCAGCCCAACTGCTTCTTTTAAGTGGCTTTGCCTGTCTTTACTAAAGCCAGAGGATGAATAGCAATAGATATCAGAGGATGACGGCTCCTGCTGCTTTAAAAGGATTTTTCCTGACATATATCTTAAGTTTAAATGGCCAGTCGATTTCTGGAAGCAGGGATTTGTGACAGAAGTGTTGTGAATGACAACATATTGCAGGGGTATTAGGAGTACTGAAGAACATGAGTCTGAAATTTTGCAGAATGGGTTGAGCAAAAGTGGGACATCACGTAAAGCATGGCAAATAATGACTGACTATCATTTAAACGGAATTATAAAAAAATTACATTTTTTCAATGATTGGATGATGCATTTAAAAAACATGACTTTAGCTTAAAATGTACAAGAACATGAGACAGAGGCTTTCAGTCTAAAAAACTCTTAAAACGGTTCTGATGGGTTCTGATCATTGCCAAGCTGAAGGTAAGGCCTGAACTTTACAGTACTAGCTGTACCGCACAGTCATTAAATCACAGATTAAAACTCTGTTTCAAGTTAGACATTTATGGTCAGTTGCTGGTCCAACGATCAGGTGGACTACCATCTGGTAGGAAAATGACCAGGAAATCTTGATCAAGCTGGTAAGACCAGGGTGGCCGCTTTGAACCAGTAACAAACCAACATGTTCCACAAAATCATACTGACCACCTTTATCTGATCATTTTCATAATTTGTTAATTTTTGTAGAATGAGATTGCAGCAAACAAACCTGCCCCCTTATTTTGCTTATGGTCACTATACCTATACACTATACCAGTGGGAATAGTACGAAGAGGGAAAAATTTGAAATATGGAAATATCGCTTGAATTCAAACATAGCAACATAATCCCAAGGAGCATGTGTGAGGTTTGGCAGCTGCTAAATGAGTTTACACAAGTTAACCAAAGCAAAAGTAAAAACCCTTGGGATATGATTGCAAGACATTTTAGGCACAAACATAGACTTCCTTCCAACAACCAAAACAGTCGTCTTCTTCAAAACACATTGCAAATGACTTGGGTTACACCCAAAAAGCACGTGACATCTCCCACCTTGTTCTAGCAGTAATTACCTTCTGATCAACCCTGTAAACAATCATACATTGAGATATACTTTATCTCCAAACTGTAGCAAGCCTAGTTCATAGACATATGAGGACATGTGAAATAGCTACTCATAGCATTATATTTTAGTCATCAATTTAGATCAAAACAAAAGTTAATACTAACGTTAATTGGTTTCTTCAGGCACTATCTTTTACAGAGCTACAGTCAAATTTAACAGATTTGAATAAACGGTAGCCAAAACAACTTTTAAAATAAATAAATAAAAGCCTACTGTTGTTTATACATAGTTAGTATGTCCGCTAAGAAACTTTCAGATCCTCAGAAATACACAAGCGTCTCAACAGTTATCTGCTGCTTTCAGCTCACAGTGATGTTGCCTGTGGTGCGAAACACCTACCGTGTGTGTTTTATATCCTCGCGTTTAAGTGCAGGCGAACTTAACGAAAACTCCCGTTATCCAAGAGGATGAAAACGTCCTTAGGATTCCTTCAGCTGCTGTGTGAATCTTTGGCCCCGTATATTCATTCCTCTCGACAGCAGTGAATCACTAAGCGACACTGACTCCGCTCAACACTTCGCTGTGCTGCTCGCTGTGCGATTCTGCTCAGCCACACACACTGGCCAGGGGCGGCTTCTAGACCTTCACGCCTCCTGTCATTAATACTTCATATTCCACATAATGGTGACGAATTATCCTGTAAATCAGACAAAAGCACGGGGCTGGCACACATATACATACTACATCCTTTTCTATATCGTGTTATGTATAACTTGACACAGCTGGAAATCTTTGACAGTGATTTAAATCGTGCTGCCGCAGCTATATTTTATTTCAAACCTAAATCAAGTCATTCAGTCTCCAGTTGACTAAACTCTCTACGACCAGCAGGTGTCTTTGAAATCCTTTTGAGCTCGAGGCTTTGTCGGAGGCTTATTTATATATGCTTTGTGGACCCAGCATATGGGTATCGGCTTTTTCTCAGAGGAAAGATTCACAGCCTATACTGCTGATTTGATTTTTTTAACTACTAGTAGACATATGAGTCACATATTGCATGGGCATCAAACAAAGAACTGAGATTATGTGCAGAAAATAATAAAGTCCACAAACGATGAGACCAAATTTTCCGTCCTGAACATATACTTTTCTTTATTGTACTAGTTTGTCTGCTCCCTAATGTAGGGCCCAAATAAAACATAAGATGTTAGCCTACATAATACCTCACTATGAGTTCATAAGTTTAAGAAAATATTTTTAAAGCATTCTCCCAGTCAGAAATTAGCATTTTAAATCTTAAAAATATGGACTAAGCAAATCTGCATTTACAGAATTAAATAGCTGATTATCAACAAATTATTCATTTAATTTCATTTGAACTACTGTTTACATTCATACATTTTTTTCCAAAGCAACTTTATTCCTTGGGAACTGAACCCATGGCCTTGGTGTCGATGCATTACATATAGTACAAATATGAATCATTTAAATCAAGTTGTAATTTGATTATAAACTACACCTCTAGAATTATCAGAACTAGAATTGAAAAAAGAACACACAGTTCCTGGAGAATCCTGAGCTTAACCTGGTGATGGCTCTCTCCTGTCTGGACTGGAAATGCATGTGTGTTCTTCTGGAAATAAGCATGAACGTGAGTTTGTGGCATCACTCTTGACCAGTCAGACTCTGTATTGAGTGTGACATTCGATGAGCGCTCAGTGCTGCCTGTAGGAACTGTAACTGACTGATCTGGGCTCTGTGAGGTCCTGAGAGAACTGCATAAATAATGCTTCAAGGCAAGGTGACCCAACCTAGATCATTACACGCTCCACTTGAGCCCTGAGGCTTATATTTATAGACAAAGACTACAGGTACATTGCTCTTTTGCACTCTTCACTTTTTTCTTTCCTGTCTCAGACAATTTCAGCCATACATTCAGCCAGTGATGATAGATTGATAACACATTTTAGAGAGATGTTATGCTCACCAAGCTCAAGGGCATGAGTGCAAACATTTTCGGGGGGTGGCAGGGATCACTAATGCATAAATCAAGGATGATTTAATCTATAGAGCCAGGGGTTTCAGGGTTTCATTTCATCGTGAAGGCTGGGCAAATCTTCACAGACATTTACCATTTTAATTAAAACAAAACTGCTTTCTTGGTACGTAGTTTAGCTGTAGCATTTCCTGGAAATCAAACCTGTTTTAACTATAGGAAAGATCAAAACTCATGGAACAAAGGGCTATAATCTATCTTCTCATTTACTTCCTTCTTGTGTGAAGAACAACAAAAGTGAAAGCTTACTTCCGTTAACTTCCTTTAAAGACTGGACACTTAAAAACAAACTTTTGTCATGTCATTTTTTTTTTTTTTTAATCTTTAATCACAAAATACTTTTTATACATTTATTTAGACATGTAATGCTTGTAACAGTTGAATTTAACCATTCTGTATAAAACGGTAATTGCATTTTAAGTAATGTTTGTGATTATAATGAGTAATGTTGTCTTATGAGCCTTAGGTGTTTAAGCAGATAGCTAGCAACTTGCTGTATGTTCTGCAAATCAATTTGCTGTGTCATTATTTTCTGTTTTCCAGGAGGCCCATTGTCTCCAAAGACCTCTGCAGGCAATCAAAAAAGCATCATGCTGTTCATTACAAAAGCAAACTCTATAAAAATAAATATCTGAAACTGAAGCTACAAGTAATTTTAGAAAATACAAGCATGCTGCATCATGACTTTGAAGAAACCAGCTGATGTTATATTCTGCATTTTAGTCTCTATATATTGTAAGATTAGTTTTATCAGTGTTCTAGCTATAGTTTTCAGGTTATGGGAATTTGGCTTAGGCGAAATGATAATAAGGGAAATATAGGTCAAGTAGAGTCTCTCAAGTCCCTAAATCCCAGAAGAAGTGTTTAAATAGTTTTCCAAATGTCTTCCTTCGATTCTCCCATACTCTCAAATACACTCATTCTGCGTTTCCTCCTATTCGGTCAATGATCGCTCATGTCCTGTTGCGACAGTCGCACAAAAGGAAGAAGGAGGACATTCATAACAGGAAGATCCCAGTGATGTGACCGCATCTTTGATCATTTTGTTTATAAAGCAGATATTGACCAGGATTGATTGGTAGGCCAACATAATAAGATCTCATATTAGCAAGGCACTATACAGTCTAAGTTAATTCATTCAGAAATTCAGTTAAAAAAAATATCCAGCAATTGTGGACTTGTGAGTGTTTTGTCCCTTCAGGGCACCAGTGAGTCACTTGACAAACCATGACTTATGCTTCCGTTGCTGAATGAAAATTAATGTGCGGTCTGGTTCTGTGCAGTGTCTCATCTATTATGTGTTGCCAGTTTTTAAGGGAATAAGACTTACTAGTTTCAACAAGACTAGAGCATCACATTTTAGACTGCACCTTGAACAATAACCACCTAGATTGGTGGAGAAGTCTGAAAGATCCAGCAATCATTCGGTTAGGCACAATAAACTGCAGGGAGTCCAGGTAAGCTCAGGTAGAGGTCAGATCTTTGCTTATTGTGGTACAGGACGTCCTCACCACAGGGAGCCAAAGATCAGAGAACAACATTTCCGCAGTGAAACATATACAGTGGGTTTCTTAAGTCTAAGTTGATGTTTTTTTTTGCTCTGAAACTGGCATGAACTTTACAATTTTATTGTGAACATGATGCTCATTTACATATATGCATTAGACAGACAGTATAACTCTGTATTCAGTGGACACATTTACATTTTATCAGTTTTATCTTAATTTCTTAAATCAGTAGCTTGGTGCTTTTACGTGCTACCCTTTGAGCTACAGGAAAAAACGTGTTTATGTTCTCCAGCATGATTTGAGAATGATTCAAGAGCATCTTGAGCATCATTTTGACCTGAGGAGTCACATGTTTCCACACATGATATATATTTTTTTTTTCTTCTTAAAACCTTTTTTTTTTTTTTTTCTGGCTATTATGTAAATCTTAGTTTTTGAGACTCTGTCTTTTGGATGTCACTCTAAGTTTGCAGAATGACTAAATCTTGGCATTTCTAAACAACAATAAAGCGGTATGATGAAATAAAACATTGTATTTTATCATACAATGGCTCGTTATTTCTAAAGAAGATGACTAATAAATCCATCACACAGCGCATACATGGGGAGAACCTCATCTGTACGCTGCCAGTGGCTTGATTTTAAACTATTTACTCAGTGGAGAAAAAACCCATGAATTCCAGTGTTGCTGTGACTACAGCCAGAGGTCACTATTAAATAATGTACAATTCTCCTTGTCGCCTGTGGGGAGAATGACAGATCACAGCAAGCAAAGTCAAGTTATTTACAGCTCCTGATGTCACCACAAGAGAAGGCATGGTGATGCTTCTGCAAACAAGATAGATAATTTAGATAATGCAATTTAAGTTTGATGTGTCTTTGTGGTGTCCACCCTGTGGATATGTAATTACAAATCCTGGTTTAAAAATAATCAATTTGCCTGAAGCGCTTGTCACTTTTAGCACATTACCGTATTCGAGCGTATGTGACGCTCGGGGGGGTTCAGGTGTAGTGTACCCGAGATGGAGTTGTAAGTTTCCGGTAAGAGAAACAAGAGAGGGGATCCCAGTTTAACAGGTTTAATCAAAAGGATGATTGTATATGTTACTTCAAAACCGTGTGTGTGTGTGGTCCGTAATTATTTACGCACTGGAAAAACATATACAAAACAGATTAAACAGTCCAGCCAGCCTGACATATAACCTGCTGCTGTTGAGTCTAAAATGTCCGCTCCTGATTGAGCTATGTATTCCATCCGCCACACGGGGGCGTAATTAGGGCTTTCTCACAATATTCATATTTCAAATAATGTTTTTGCTGAGATGGCCAGTCAATTTGAGAAAACATTAATTATTTTGTATACGACATAAAGATAATAAAGTAATATGTTAATAAGAACCTAAATATTGTGAAACTGGATGTAAAGTTTTAATATAATATAATACACGGCGCCTCAGAGAATAGAGACATGACGGCCTTACGCTTGTCAGATATTACGTGATGGCGTCACTGATATGCAAATTAGTGCGTGACATCATATGGCAACATTTAGCTATTTTTCGGGCAGGTTTTAGCTACTTTTCATTGGAAATAGTTGGCAACACTGAGTGCTAACTGCCGCAGTACCTCTGGAAAAGTCGAAGAAGAAGCGGCTCGTCAGAGAAGCGTCTAGCGTTAAGCGTGATCCCGGCAAACAAATATTAAGTCATTAAATCATTATTTTAACCTATTAAAAGTAGAAAACAACGGAACATGAGATGCTGACATTCTTTCAGTCTCCACAAGGACTTGTAGTACAGCAAATCAACGTTGTTTGTCACGGACGACTTATGATGTATAATGCTATGTAATAAATGATAAGACACTTGTTATTTGCTTTATTTTAAATAAGGTTTAACTCAAAACTCAAGTACATACGGGGACTGAGGTTCTAGCAGACCAATCACAGCGCTTGCAGTCCACGTACATTTTTGGAGAGTTGCACGTCAAGTACGGCCTATGCCTGTGCGTTTTTGCGTAGGCTTGACGCAGAAGTATAAATTGGGCTTTACACACTAATAATAGTAACTAGAAAAAGTTAAATATAATTAAAATATCGTCACCATTTCCCATTATCTTACCTTGTTGAAAATGTATTATAAATCCCAGTTTTAATACAAAGACAGCAAATTTTTAAGCTATGCAAACAATGTACCACTATTCTCCTGGTGCTAAAAGAAAACAAGGCAATATGTCTTGATTTTAAACTCGGAAAAACGTAAAACCAAATCAATAAATGTATGCTTTTAATTAGACATTGCAAATACAGCTTTAAACAATATTTGATAAAATAAAAAAAACCTCATCAAGAGTCCTTTAAGTTTACTTGATCGTTCTTATTACAGTCTTTGTCCTACAGACCTTGCCTCTTCTAGTACAGAAAAAACTGAAGTGCACACCCATAATTTTTTAATAGGTTTTTTTTTTTTTGGGGGGGGGGGGGGGGTATACTCCAAATACTGTGATGCATATTAACACACAAAAAAAGAAAACAAGACAGCTACTTCCACTGGAAACCCCAGTGACCGACTTGGTTGTTAAAGGTGGTACTGAAACTGCAGTCTAGCCAGCATGCTTGTATTTCCTGGAGAGCAATAGTCTGGTTGGCAGAGATGTTGGAACTGCCTTCTATGGGGCTCTACTGGCTATAAATCATGCATCTGTTTGTCGATTTTGGATTTTAGATGTTCCTTGTAGGCCAGAATGTTCCGGCTCCATTTTGTGATGGTCTGCTTTTCACAAACCCAGATCTCCTGAGCCACCTGCAATGAAACAAACCAATATATTACTACAAAATAACTAAGACCTCATATCAAGCTGCATTAGCTTGACAGAGATAAAATGATAGTTAAAAAGGTACAAAATAGGCAATATCACATTACCTGCTGAATAAGCCTAAAGTCGTGGCTAACCAGCATCATTCCACCCTCAAATTCATTGATCGCCTCAGCCAGAGCGTCAATAGTTTCAATGTCAAGGTGATTGGTCGGCTCATCAAGAAAGAGCATGTGGGCATTCTGCCAGGCCAGCCAGGCGAAGCAGACTCTGCACTTTTGCCCATCAGACAGATTCCTAATAGGGCTCACCTAGTATAAAAAGGGACGTCAATAAAAGTAGAACTTGTTTGCAGGTTAAAATAAAGTGTTAAAAAAAAAAAAAAACCTGCTGTTTGCCAGTAAGTCCATAACGGCCAATGATTTTCCTCATTTCTTCTTTCTCCTTAATCTCAGGGTAACACTTCATCATGTATTCCAGAGGTGAAAGGTCAAGCTCTAGTTGCTCTGTTAGATGCTAGAGAAAGAATCAATAACTCACAAGTTAGTACTAGTAAAACCAGTCTAAAGCCACTGAACTCAAATTACCTGTTGGTATTTTAATATCTGTCTTCAAGTCATTCATTTAATCAAGCTAGTGCCATTACCTTCACTAATACCGCTCTGAGACATTCTGATTATTACATAAATGTCATGACATTTTCTAGCCAACAGACCTGATGATATCGTCCAATCTTCACATGGGAGTGTTTTCTGATCATACCATCTGTGGGCAGGAGCTAAAAGAGAAGAGGTTTTATAAACCAAAAAACTAGAGTCCAAATTACAAAAAATTATTTAAATTCAGTGTTAACATTTTATTTAAATGTGCCTTACCTCTCCAGTGAGAAGCTTCAGCAAAGTAGACTTGCCTGCCCCATTGGGCCCTACAAGGGCCACCCGTGTGTCCAAGTCAATTCCAAACTCCAGGTTTTTATAAATATGTGGCTATATAACACAAAAAAATATGTGAGAACCTCAATCCAGAGAAAAAGGATGCAAAAAAAAAAGTGTGTAAAACGTGGTACCGTTAATTAAACCTGCGTACCGTATTTTCCGAATACCTAAAGCTGACATTCTGAACCATAATGACAGGAGGAGGGATCTTCCCACAGGGAGGAAAATAAAATGACAGGGTCTGAAAGGACAAGGTAGTTTGGGTCATTTTGCTACCAACTGAAATGTGGCATACATCAACAAAAAAGGCAAACTACATAGAGTTGCATCTTAGATTGTGTGGAAAGAGCTCTTTCATTACCTTGTCATTCACAACGCGCTCAGTAAGCCCTGAGGCAACCATCTTCTGTAGAGTCTTCTCTTTGCTCTGGGCTTGTCTGGCGAGCTTGGCAGAACCGTGACCAAACCGAGCAATGTAGTTCTGAAGATCAACAGGAACCGGTTTAGATAACCACATCAAATGCCAAGATAAGAGGTTAGAGAAAAGCATAGAACACAGTTTACCTTCATGTGTGCCATCTGGTCCTGCTCCCAGTTAAACCGCTTCATCTGATTTTCTTCCAGTTCCTCTCGGGTCTTTATATACTGGTCATAGTTACCCTTTACAAACGAGGATGAATGAGAAAATAAAATTAAACGGCACATTTGTATAGAAGAACCCAGCCCCTTGGTGCCAAAGGACAGAATTAGTTTTACCGTGTAATATTTCAGCTTGCGCTGGTGCAGGTGAATAATGTTGGTACAAACGCCATTAAGGAAGTCCTGAGAATGGGATATTAAAACCAGAATTCTTCTGAACCTGTCAGGGGAAGAAAAGAAACAACCTTGAGCACATGACTCTCAGAATAGTGTTTGCAAATAGCTGCATCACAATAAAAAATTGCATTTTGTAACATAACACCTTATTTAAAGGTGTAATTATACAATTAATAATTGTAATAACATGAACGAACTATAAGGTCAGGATTAGAACAATTACTACTCTAACATCTTCCAAAAAAGCTGAATTTGAGTTGTGCTGACAGATCAGTTAAACGCTTCGGTCTAGTTTTTGTCAAAGCTCTATCCACAACAAGAACAAACTGCTTAATGGAAGAGCTACAATTCGGCCTTTTGTTAACATCATTTCATCAGCAACAACTCACCTAATATTCTTACATTCGCTTTGTCTTAAAAATAAAGACTTACTGACTGAGCTCTTCCTCCAGCCACACACAAGCATCCAAGTCAAGGTGGTTTGTTGGCTCATCCAACAGCAACATGAAAGGCTTGAGAAACAGTGCCCTGTAGATTTCAGAAAAAAAACACAAGTTAAAATGGTGGATAGACAGATGTAAACGCTTACAAAGCAATACATGGGGATCAGAAAATACGCTTCAGACAGTTTTTGTCACTGCACAGTTAGCATAAAGCAACTGTGCTATCATTCGGCCTTTTGTTGCATCATCTCCCAATAGCTCTACACTTTGGTATAAGATTCTGCAGGCTCACCGAGCAAGAGCGACACGCATCCTCCAGCCACCACTGAAGTCTTTCAGTTTCTTCTGCTGCATAGCAGAAGTGAAGCCCAGACCATTAAGGATCCGTGAGGCCCTCATCTCAGCTTTATCAGCGTCCAGCTCCTCCAAACGCTCATACAGCTCCATAAGCTTCTCACACTCAGCTAAAGATTGACAAACAAATAAAACAATTAAATTCATCATTTAGAAGTGTTCCTCAACCATGAGATTCCTTAACAACTGAACAGAACTAAGGAGCCTTCTCAAGCTGAGATGTCCAATATACCACGCCTAGGAAAGGAAGCTGTTACAAAAACAGTTCCTATGAAAACGTGGAAAGAACATTTTGATCTGACCTATTAAATCAATTCTCTAGAAAAATGTGAAAATGTTCATTAAAGGTTCTCAGAAGTCTTGGCATGAAATGACTAGCAAGTAAACTACAATTGGTTTTTCCAAGTGAACTAATTCTATCAAAAGTATGAATCTGATAGTTTTGAAACTCACAGTCCTCATGAGCAAGCCTTTCAGCCTCTCTCTCCAGCTTGATCCTCTCTGCGTCGACCTCCATCACACACTCCAGAGCGGTCTTCTCACTGGGAGCCATCTCACGGGTCAAGTGGTAGATGTCAATGTGCTCTGGAATCGGCACCTCCCTGTGACCAATTGCTGACAGCAGCATAGATTTGCCTACACAAACATTTAGATACAAGTCAGTCATCTATGAGCCTGTTAATTAAAGTCATCAAGAGGAGATCTACTAGTCCAACATGAACAGAGTGTTCATTTACCAGTTCCATTGAGTCCGATAAGGCCATACCGACGGCCGGAGTTGAGCTCCAAACTAGTGTCACTGAGAAGCTCCTGTCCATGAAAGGTGAGAGACAAGCTGCTGATGTGCACATCTGTGCTGTTTGGATGAGATGCCAGCACGCCAGTCACTGCTCGAGCCTCGGTTTTCTTCAGTTCAAACTCATCCAGCTCCTTCGTCAAACTGGCAACCCCTGTAAAAACATAAAAAGTTATAATCAAATGGTTTAAGGAAGATAAGGAGTATCAGGTTTTGAAATATATTGATTAAAAATATTTAAAAAAATTAAGACAGCCTGAACAAAAACGCAAGTCCACTCACTGACAGCACATGACCAAAAGCACAAATCAAAGGAGTCTGATCAGACACATGAAAATACATTTTCACATTGTTTATTTGTTGTTTAGATGTGGACAGACTCAAAGACTGCCCTTAAATGGTTCTCCTTACCATTGACCTCCGCTGCTCCATTCTGCTGGTTCTCGGGTTTCTCTACATCACCATTCACTCCATCCTCTGGTTTCTTTGTACGTTGACGAGCTTTGGCTGCTTCTTTCTTCTTTGCCGCCTTCTTTTTTGCTAAATCAGATGGCATTTTAACTGAATACCAGGAACAGAACTCCTCTGAAAACCTGTAGAGGACAGACAAAAAAACGGATTAGTTGGATGTAAAAAAAAAAAATCCTTACAAAAGCACACATAGTTCCCAAACGTACTTCCTGTTTAATCAACATTGGTTTCGTCTAAAAAGCTTTACTTTGTTCACGGGGTTGTTTTTATGTCTCTTTTTAAGGTCCACTGAACTGCAGGCACCAGAGGGCAGTGGTTCGGCTCGGCTCACGTGGAGTCGGCCAGTACTTTTCCCTGACGCAGTGTAGGCGAATAACTGCAATGGTGAAGCGATACCGAAAAGACATTATTACTCCACGGCGAATTACACCTATGATATCGCGATGAATTTTAAAAACACGAATCACGGATAAAATAGCGAAAAAACGCAGGCTCTGTTCTTAGAGAATAAAGAGTGTCTGTTAACTCTAACGTTAAGGCCCGACCAATGAGTCACTTCACCATGCTAACTCTAGCCAGAAAACGCCGGTGTATCCCAGATCACGAGTAAATCTTGCTCCGTCGACATAGAACAGAAGGGTTTGTATCCAAATTGTGACAAAATAAGCAAGTTCATCTAAATTAATTTGGAATCAACCGAAAAATATGTTAGACTATTTGAGGAGAGCACGCTTGTCTCTTTTACCACGAGCTAGCCGGCGAGCTAACGGCGGGTAAAACTAGCCTGTTAATCCAAAGGATGTCTAGAGAACAACTTTAACCGAGTAAATGAGGTATGAGTTCTTTGTAAACATCGATCAACATAACGACATATGTTAACACGAGTAAATAAGCAAGTTTCGTGGAAATAGGCCGTTGTCTTACCTAGCTCTCTTCCTGATGAAGCGCTAGCACTTAGAGTAGCGGTCTCATGGCTCGCGCTACGAGCGGTAAGAGGCGCGTGTCACCAATACCGGCACGCCAGCCAATCAGAAGCTGAAACGTCACCTCTCTCCACCCACTTCTTTGCGTACGGACGGCAATGCGTTATCTGGGCGTGGTTTTATTCATAGTTAAGTAGTCACACACAATGACCTAAAATGAGCATTGTATAATCATATAATCAACTAGTGATGTGAATCATACAGAAATTATTATTTTATTATAATTTAAAGTGTCCCTCCCCCCAAAAATAACAATTCATGCAAACATTTAAGTTATATTATTAGTATTTAGTCATGCTTTCGCAAACCCCCATTACTTTTTCATCTAAGTTACAGAGCAAAAAAGTGATTTCTTTATTTTAAAATTCTTATATTATTCATCAGATATATATTACATATTATTCAGTGTATAAGGTTAAGATTAATGAATGAATCATTCAGACTGCTTTTGTGAACTGGATTAACGACGATAATGATTATGAATTTGTAATTATTTTATTAATCTTGTTCAAAATGTCCGTAACAGACACTAACAGATTTAAGTAAAATACATGACACAGTAAGAATGTCTTGTTAAAAGGTAAAGGGTCAATGCACCTCCTGAAATTCATGAGTAGCAGATTTATTTCTCATCTGTGCTTCAAGCACATCTTAGGCCACAGGTATACAAATGCCATCAACTGGTGTGATGGAATATTTAATAAAATTAAGTATTTTATTGGCATTCACAAAGATGATGTAACCACTTACCACCTTTGGTTAATGCTTCCTGTGCATATCGGTGATTTAATAAGGCAACAAAGATCCAAAACATTTCATGCTAAAAAAAGAAACTCCTAAAAACAAACAAAAAAATTTCACATGCAACATGCGTTACTGTATTCATCAACACACAGTATATTTAGAACATATTTTGTTTTACTGGCATTTAAAAGCCTCTGAAAATTATGCTTTCAAACATTTTTTTTAAAACACTGCTTATGAACAATAATTTTAACAAGTTTTTAACAATACACAAAATTGATATCGTAAACACAAATCAGAACAATTCACCAGCATGAATGTGTTTTCTTTGACGTGTTAAAATAATGACAGTAAATGTCACTTATTGCAAATCAAGTTGGCCGATTTTCATCCAGTGGTATTCATCTTCATGATATCTTTTGCACAGTGCCAAATAAACAACAAAAACAAAAAAAGAAAGCTGAAAGCAGAATGTGACCAAATATTTAAACATGTAGAAAAACGTGACAGATTGAATATCGATACTTACATAGTAACATTTATCATGTCATTAATAGTTACAAAAATTCCCAGGCATCAAAGTTTCATTCATTGTATTTTGTACCTTTCAAGTCAGAAGACACAGTGTATCCGCACTTTATGTGCGTCAAAAAACGGATGTAAAAACAATTACGATAGCTGCTGTATTTGTGTGTAATCAGTCTGAAAGTGCCATTTCAAGCCACTTTCTTAAATTCATTGTACTGTGAGGTTATATACAGTACATTCAACTGTACAGTAAACATACATTAAATAAGAGTACAATTACACTTCTCATCGACTCTCACTGATTAAAATCAGTCCAAACCTTATAATGAGAAAGGGTCTAATACTTTCATTTCCATGGAAAACTGCCCAGTGTGGGGATCACCAGAATAAAAATGACCAAGCCACAGGTGAAGCAAACTAGATGTCGACTTATTTTTGAAAATGAGATATTTTAGGTTGTTCGCATTGCCAAAGATTGTTCAAGCTCCTGTCTTCGTTGTTGAATCTCCATAAAAGAAAAGAAACATACATTTGTAAATAAAAAAAGTGAAAGAACCAATAACATAGGAAGCAAAAAAAACAGCAATCTCACATTGTCCTTTAGAAATCACTCTAATATGCTGAATTAGTGCTTAAGAAACTTTATTTATTGTTATTATTATTATTATTGGTTTTGAAAATATCTGTGAGTTTTTGTGGAAGCAGTGATCAATTTTCCGGATTATTTAATAAATGAAAAGCTTGAAAGAGTAGCATTTAATTAAAATAACATTAAAGTAAAATCACAAATGTATTTACTGAGACTTTTTATTTGATTAATGCTTACTTGCTAAATAGAAATATGCATTTATTTGAAATAATTCTTAATGACCGAACAAGATTCATTTGCACACATCACTCACCTTGCAATAGAAGTAGCGGCTGACAGCTTCCTGAGACCAGGGCTGGTTATAAAACTCTGCTCTTCTCTCTTCCTCCGGATTTCCTACTGTATCTGTCATCAGCTGCAACCACAAAATCCAGCCCAGTTCAAAACACCATTCCTCTGCTAGCGGTGTAAATTATGACAGAATTTTCATTTTTGGGTGAACTGTTTCTTTAATGTATGCCAAACATTTTTATATTTCATATAATACTACTGTTTGACCATGATTTTGAGCAGTACACATAGAATACATTCACCTTAAGGTCTCGGTTCTGGGAGCAGATCCAGTCTTGGATATAACCCTTGGGGTCCCTGGAAAAGCTAAGCATGAAATCTCTTTGAATCTTCAGTTGGTTGATGGACTCAATAGTTTCATGGATCTAACGAATAAAAAAAAAAGACTGTTAAGAGAACTCCAAAACCAGAACATAATAGGTATGCAGAGGGTTTGAACAAAACAATATCTAGATATTCAATCATTCTTTTGCAGGTGGATTTCTCATTTCACTGATGAAGCTCTGACCTTGTTGTCAAGGGATGCCATCTCTTGCTGATTGGCGGTGGACAGCAGGAAACCATTCATCTGACTCTTCAGAGGATCGTCAACTTCAACATCAATGTCGTAGCAGGCGGTCTTCTTCTGGTCATTTGGATCCACACTGATAAAAATGTGAAAAAGACATTTCATTAAACAGTTCATCTGAAAATAAAAAATGTCATCAGTTACTCACCATTGTAAAGCACTATGCTGTTTTTTTTTTAATGTAAAACCTTTAAATTCTAAAGGAAAACCGGCCCCTTATATATTCATTTGTGTTACAAGACTATAGATCTCATAACTGTTTAAGGAAACAATAAATGGAAATATATTCTGAATTTATGACCAATTACCTGATGATATGATTGATCACAATAGGATCAGGCGGGAGTAGTAGGTTGGTTAGTCGCTGGGGGATCTCACTAAACTTCAGACGAGGACAGTCAAAGATCTGAAAGAAATGTAAAAAAAAAAAATTGATATCAGGCAAAATATTAACAACAAACCTGATAAAGTATGGTATGGTAGTACCTGCTGAAAATATTTATCACAGTTGATGTACTCCTTTTCATGAGAATCCTGCAGCTTGTTGGTCTTGACGTACTGCCATAAAGCCTGGATGATGCAGGAGCGGGTTTGAGTGTGGATGCCAAGAAGACGTGCAAGGCGAGGATCCAACTTAAACTGAGGAGGCTGAAATGCACAATGGATGAAAGAAACGAAACACACACACATCTATCAAAACTGCACTTTTGCAAAATATCCACATATTTAGTAGTATATTACCAAACTACAATTTACATTCAGTGTACTTGAGCAGTTGATATAACATGTCCATTAACGTAATTCAGCAACAAGACCTGACTTTAATAGTTACGTTTGGGGTCAGTAATTAATACTTTTATTCAACAAGGATGCATTCAATTGACAGTAAAGATATTTATAATATATTAATATATAAATATTTGGGGGTTTTTTTCTATTTTGAACTTTCTGTTTTGTCAAAACATAAACTATTAACCAGCACAGCTATTTTCAACACTGATAATAATAAGAAATGAGCATCAAATCAGAACGATTTCTGAAGGATCACATGACAGTCCTGAAGACTAATGGCTGCTAAAAAAATTAGCTTTACCATCACAGAAATAAGTTACATTTTAAAATATAAAACATATAGTATTTAACGTACATTTTTTTAGTAAACTTGTGTAACAGTATAACAATATACTGTAACTGGACATCTTAGCTCCTGTAAATAGTCACCATCTCTTTTACAATGTTTCACTATTTTAATTACACTTCTGCCTTTGCTAATGCTTCTCTGGTTTGATGAATTAGCATTTATAAGATGACCACTCAATTTAATCTCACATAACGTATTATAAAAAGAAGTGAGATTTTTCTAAATGGTTATCGCCTGTCGTTTATCTGGATATTGCTGAAACTACTTGAAATTTCAAGTCATCAACACAATTGCAAATCTGTTTCATTGTCTCTTTTTCTAGATTTGAATATCCATTGTTTAAAAACAAAGCATCAGTCTTTTGACAAACCAAGTCTCTTCCCATCAGGGCATAGTTACCAAAGTGAAAACGGCTGTAATTAAAAGAGCCATTTACTCATGAGCTATAACTACTTTGGTGAATAATAAGGGCAATCAAACTTTTAGAGATTAATGACTCGACTATAGCTTTTTACTTCAGTGCTTTTCAAGACAAACAAGACAATTAAGCTAAAGCTATCATTACATAGATTAATTTACAATTGCCCTTTCTCAACACATTTATTTAGTGCTTTACATTTTGAAGTTATTGCATTTTATTTCGATTTTTTTAGATACTTTCTTTCTAAATCTAAATTGGATTTTAAATCTCACATTTTTGCGTGGCCTCAAACTTTTAGACCCCAAAAAGTAGATTCTTCACGTAGATATCATTTAAAGAGTTTGACGTAATGCTTATAAACCAGTTATGACATACAGTACAAACTCTCCACTGCACTGCAAAAAAATGCTTTCTAAGACTAGATTTTTTGTCTTGTTTCCAGCTATAAAAACTTAAAAATTCTAAAATCAAGAACATTTTTCTAGACAAGAAAAAATTATGGTCTTGTTTGTAGAAAAAAGTAACTTTTTGCTTAGAACAATCAAACTATTCTTATTTCAAACAGAAAACAAGATTACTTTGCATACCCCATTGGCAGATTATTTAGCTTGTTTCAAGTTAAAAACTCACTTAATTTTAGCTTGCTTTTTTCTAAAAACAAGACTTGATTAGAGGATTTTTAGGTATTTTAGCTGGAAATAAAACAAAAAACCTAGTCTTAGAAAGCATTTTTTGCAGTGTGGTAATCTATCAGATGTAATCTGTAATATGATATAATAATCCGGCACTCCTTCACGCACCTGGTAATCCAGCATGAGCAAGAGGGTACAGCGTACATTTACATCGCCAGGCCTCTTCACCTGGAAGCCATCTGTCTCCTGTGTCGTTGTAGTGCGGTGCCACTGTTAGGATGAAACACAAACTCAGCCTAAATAAGAGGCTTATAATATGAAACCGCTGCATGAGAAGCATGCAGCAATTTCAAACCAGATTTTGATATTCAGAAGAAAATCTGAGTAGCGTCTGCCTGTGTTTAGGGTGCCTTGTCAGAGCATGCAGTCGCTAGTTGTTCTTAGTAGGTTGCATGTATTTAATAATTGGTTGCTAGACTATCCTAACTCCTAAATGTAAAGGTCCATTCACACAAATATTGATAACTTTAACGATAACGTATATTAGCGGCCACACCGATGCACAATAACATTCTGTTTATTCCAAGCGAGCGCTGCAGTTTTGTTTAAGCAGAGTTTAAACTCTTTAACTGCCTGAGGGTCAGTTCCACAAACTGTTTAGTCTAGTCTTAAAAAGTTATTAATCAAATTTTTTTATTCTAGACTTTATAAATAAATTCAGTTAGAAAAAGGCAGATTGGTCTTATTTGTATTAAAAAAGTAATACTGATAACTAGTTTTTAAGGCACACTCTTACCATGGTGGTTAAGTTTATGCAACTTACTCCAGGATTGATTCTCATGGTTGGTCAATGTTTTTATTATTCACGAGCTTAAAAGAATAATTAAAACAGTAATGTGTTTTTCTGCATGGATAATAAACAATTGATAAAATTACCCACCCCTAACCAGTGAAGTAACAAAATTTGGTGTAATAAATGTAGTATAATTTTATAATATTCATCTCAAACAAAGAAAATTTCTTCCATGAACTTGTACATGTTTATCTCTTTTAAATGGTTTAGGGTACAGTTGAGGTCAAAAGTGTACACCCCCCCTTTCAGAATCTGCGAAATGTCAGTTATTTGACCAAAATAAGAGGAATCATACAGTCCTTTATTATCCTTTATTTAGTACTGACATGAATAAGATATTTCACATAAAAGATGTCTACATACAGTAAATAAGAAATGATTCATAAAAATTTCCCTAGGTACCTAAGTAAATTAGGTTTTTTGTTTAGTGATAGTTGCTCGTGATACCCTTGACTGTCCTGAACAGTTCAACTGCCAGGTGGTCATTAGAAACATCATTCGGGTCCCACAAATTCTTTGGTTTTCCAGCATTTTTGTGTGTTTGAACCCTTTCCAACAATGACCATGATTTTGAGATCGATCTTTTCACACAACTGAGGGACTTTGACGCAGCTATTACATAATATTCAAATGCTCACCGATGCCCCAAAAAGAAAAATGATGCATTAAGAGCTGAGATAGGGTGAAAACATTTGAACATTTAGCTTAAATATAATGTTTTTTATTTAGTACTGCTCCTCAGAGGATACCATTAGTTACGCTTCCCAAAAGTTCCAATTTACCCTGATCTTCGAATTTAAAAAGTCTAGATGCTCTAGATGCATTATTATTAAGCTATTGACAGAGAGAGAGAGAGTGTCAAATCTTAAAATGACCCCCTCCTCAAGTATGGACTGCTTATGCACTGTTTATGCACAGAAGAGATATTTAAGCATGAGAGGGAATAAAATGATTCGGATCTTTATGCGATCTCACTTGCATTTTCCCTAAACCGTCACATGTTTCAGCGCCATTTGAAAGGGACGACATAATGGCAATGACTCACAGCTCAACTCAATTAGCTTTGCTTGACATTGGAGGGTTTTTTCAATGCCGTCCTTCTCCACAGGTAAATCACTCTTTTTATCGGGCGCCTCAATCTTGTGTGTGCTGTGATGAAAACCCACAGTCACCAAGGACAATTTAAAGAGCTGCTGAATGAATAAAACCAAATGCGGTGCGTTCAGCCCGTTCCAATGGGCCGGAGGGGCACAAGGGTCAATCCTTGAGAGCTGCAGACCACTTCTGTGTATCTGCCTTCCCAAGACCTCAATGTCCCTAACAAAGTGCATAAATATTAAGTGCATGAGGCAGCTGGGAAGGTTCCCTTGTGTAATGTAAATGCCTGAGTGTGTCTGAATAGCACCTGTGCACAATGGTTCCTCCACTAAAATAGAGTAACGCACGCTCTCTGAATACAAAGACTCTCAGGGTGCTGTAAAAGGTTTTATAAGTGTTTGTCTTCAGAAATGCATTTCTTTTCTCCTCTTAATGCTGCCCAAAGCTCTGCGCTGGATGCAGTGTCATCACTCCACAGTGTCATGGGCAACTTCCTTATGTAACACGTTGCTATGGAGACCACAAGATATGTCTTACACGAAGTATGGTAAACGGAACTTTTCAATCTGACCAAGAGATTCTTGCGGACATGCACCTGAATGTGGCATAATATCACCCTTTGTGACTGTCCTCAACCTTGTTTGAAACGCAAGGAGGACACTTGAGATTCTCTCATATTAATTGCTTTCAACTTTTGTAAAGAAAGAATATCAATTATTGTTTAGCACAGTTTTTTATTGCCGTATGTGGAGTGAGTTAACGCTTACCTCCACTAAGTGGTTGTCAGGGCCGTACAGATCCTTATCCAGCTCAATAACAAGGCTCTTAAAGAAAGACGAAAACTTCCTCTTTTGTTTTCCAGGCTAAAGCGCACAGGGAATAAAAGATAAAGCTTAAAAAAGGGGCTTGCTAATTGAATGAAGCCCAAACAAACATTAGCATTGATAAAATAGTACCTTCGAAAAAAATACAAATGTTCAATTAGACGAATTAAATTGTTCTATGCAATTAAATTAAGGCTTTTTAAGAAACAAGTCATTTGGGTGGATTTGCTTTAGCTTTCGAACATTAATACGTTTTGTTCTGTTTGCTGGATGGAAGGACTAAGTTGGATTCAGTAATTATTCATGCATATATTAAATAAACTTCTATTAAACAAATGTCAACTGATTGCGTGGAGTAAAATTAAGTTGTGAAAAAAACATCTTATTTTAATGAACTAAACTGAACAAGGAGCAAAAATTACATTTAAAATAATAATAACAACGGTCACGCCTAATTAATTCAATGCTGTATTATAGAACAGATGGTAACACTATTAAGGCAAACTTACATCATCCAACAACTTGCCCTCTACACGCAGCTCCCAGGATGCAATGCTGCCCTCAGAGTCCTCTGCGTCAGGTTTGGCAGGGTTGAAAGTGTTCGAAATGTACAACCGTAGCTTCCGCTTTTGCTATAAGACAATAGACGGTCCGAGCTGTACCTACATTTTTCGTACTGTATAACTGCTCACTATGAGTTTAATCTCACTGAAAGCACAAACCTTCATTGGTCTTTTGAGGGCTTCTTGTATATCCACCCTCTTCCTCATAATGGTTTGGTCAAGTTTGCGCTCGAAAGCTAGGAGGTCCATGTACGCCTGAGACTCTGGCACCAGTTCACGGATCTAATGAGAAAGCATTGTTAAGCAACTCTGCAATTAGGTCTAATAACAATTCAGTGCATCATTCATTGTAAGATGTTTTCAAAAGCAGTTTGATGAAAGTTGACACATATAGTCTAAACATTTTTTCCATAACGTTCTTATTCATTATCAATTTCGGTAATCACAAAAAGTCAATTTGTGGGGCTATTTTAATTGCTTTTGTTTTTATGCCCCATAAAGCAGAGACTAACACAGCAACACCATTCTTTATCATAAACTAATGCATATGATTTAAGATACATTACTATTAAGCTATTTATAATCCAATTTAGGTCACACTTTATATTAAGGTCCAATTCTTGCTATTACCAAACCATTAACTACGACCTTTGCCCCAATGAACTCTTAAATTGCTGCTTATTAAAAATAAGGTAGTTATTAGGTTTAGGTTTTGGGTAGAATCAGGGATGTAGAATATGGTCGTGCAGAAAATGTGCTTTATACATACTAATAAATAGTCAATAAGTTATGAGTAGGCATGCTAATGAACACCTTAATAGTGAGAATTGGTCTCTGTACTTAAGTGTTATCCAATTTGTATTATAAATATCAATTATTAAAAATCAATAAATTATTATATTTATACAACTAATTATTCATAGTTAATACTACTGTTAACTTTGTAAGTCCAACAATACACAAATGATTAATATAAGGATATCAATTGAAATTTTGTTTTTAAAACATTTAAGTTTCATGCTTTTGGATAGATGAAAATCCACTTCCTAAAAGTTCCACTTCCACATTGCTATTGTCACAAACCCCATTTACCCTCAATGCAATTGAACCAATATTAAATGTTGTTTTTTGCCTTTGTTGTAATATGAATATCCTTTGTTGTAATATCAATATCCTTTGTTGTAATATGAACCTAGAAAATTAAATGTAGACATATACTAGGGATGCAACGGTTTTCAGTGGTTTATCGAACCGTTTGGTACGCCCTGTTCGGTTCGGTACTGTCACAAATCTCGGTGTGTAGGCTCGCGCTCTCGCTCCCTCGGCGAGCTAGGCACGGAAGGCAGGACACGGAGGCAGGAAACTCGAATTAAACTTGG
>JAUCMU010000042.1:12197001-12215932 GCA_032275025.1 Enteromius treurensis
ATGAAAATGTTAATTTAAAACAAATATGCCAATAAAATGTTTCAAATTCATATTCATGTTCAGTTTTTTTTTCTTCTTATGTGTTAAGTAGCCGTGTAATAAGCAGGATAATATACAGGCAGCCGGTAGTTATCGCAAAATAAGCCCCTTCAGTGTGATACAAGCTGATCACACTGTCGGGGCTTATTTCTGCGATAACCGGCTGCCTGTACATTATCCCTTACATATACTTTAAGGCCTGGGTATAAGGGCTAAAGCAGAGAGAATGTTCCATAAATTTCACTGCATTTTCCTGTTTTAGATGCAAACCCACACACTGACTAGGACAGGTATGCAGAGGAATCGCAGTGCTTGGTCTGTTGAAACAGGGACAGACTGTGTTTGCAGCACTTTCCCTAATATGCTGTGACATTAATCAATTCCACCTGCCACACAGAGTTTGGAGTTTGCCGAAACAGCCAGCTGAGGATGGGAATTTACCAGACACGTAAAGAGAAAGACAAAGAAAAGGCACTGATGAAAAGAAAGACACAACTGAGTCCTATGAGCTGCCAGGGAGCTCCAGACCAAGAGAAAAATCTTCCAGCCACCAGGGTCGCCCATACTAATGGGCCAAACAGAGAAAACAGATTAATCCTGCAGCCATTAATAATTCCTGCAACTGTTCCCTCCGAGGCAATTAATCACCTCCTCTCTCTGTCAGCGCAAGAGCCTGGGGCTAAGCAAAGATCCAGGGCTACTGCTGGAGCCTTGACTAAACTCATTCTCAATCATAGCCATATTCATTCCGATCCCTAAAGCCATGTAGACGTTTTAAGCAGAATCTACCCAAATGTAAAAAATGTAAAAAAATATATATATTTTTATGAAAATCGTGGAAATAAATTATGGTGTGCCAAAAGGTTCTGTATTAGGCCCTTTGTTGTTGTTGTACAGGCTACCATTTTAGGTGATATTAAGAAATATTCTGGTGTTTTTGCATGGTACTGCAAGGTATTAAAGAATACTGGAATAATGGTATGGTACTGCCATAGTACCAATCTTTAGACTCTTGTCAAAAGATTATAATTAAGCATGAGTAATGTTTCAACCCTACAATGTTATACACAATGGTAGCTCTCACTTGTTGACAAACTACCATTTTATTCACATAGCAACAAAAACCAACAATGCTCAAAAACATGCTCTACCACAGTAGACTGTTTTTTTAAGAAGCTGCAGTTACCACTGTATATTTTATTAAAGCTGTCTCTTTTTAGGACAATCTTGCAACACACCATGAATCAAAACTACATCCAGGTGAGAAAATCTCACAAATACATTGTTGACAGTAACTCACTAAACCTCTGGAAGAGAGATCAGGCAGATTTTCTGAGCAAACAGTGTAGCACAATTAGTCACAGAGCTCTTTACATGAGATATGATGGCTCCATTATCATTCATTAATGAGAAACACTTGAGTACATGACCGCTCCCCCACACTCAAACACTGCTGAGCTCTCTGTTCCACTTCTCTCCAGTGAGGGGGAGGCAGGGCAAGAAAATCTTCATTAGCAGAGCAGCGGCAAAAGAAAGCGGATGAGAGAAAGGAGGAGAGAGAAACAGAAGGGGGGAATAAATTGAGGCTGATCTGGTGCTCTGTTTTTTTGAGGCGCTGAGATTTGCATATATGTGCAGCAGTGCAGAGGGAGAAATGTGTCAGTACTGACAGCTTCCTGAGAATCTTTAAGCTCGATGTGGGCGCCTTTCTTTCTCTCCCAGAGACTGCAGGAGCCCTGCTAACAGCCGCTCGGGGGTCAGGACCAGTGCCTTTGTGCTGAGCCCTCCTATGGCAACCCAGCAAAGCATGTTTAACGGTCAGCTCAAGTGCAAAGCTGCTCTCTGGGGGGAGGGAGAGTTGAACCTTCCCTGCTGCAAGGGCAAATGGAAACGTATGTGTGTGTGTGTGTGGGCTGGCACAGAGATATACTAAGAGAGAGCAAAGATATCACAGATATCAACAATAAATTCTTCCATGCTTTCCTGAGGTTTTTGTCTATGTTACGAAAGACACAAAATATGCTTAAAATATAAAATGTATGAAATATGGCGTACACTATGGTCGACAGTGTTCTGTGCACCAACACGAAATGAAGTAGGGGTAAAAAAAAACGGCTTAGACACGTACTATGCTGGTCCTGGTTGGTTTATTCAGATTTGGTCTAATCATGTTGTTCACCAGAAAACATTGGCTGGTAAAGGTGGTCAACCAGCATACGCTTTTAAAAATAGTTTCCATAAGGTTTTTCAGTGACACCATAGAAGAACCATTTTGTGCCATAGAAGAACATATGAATGAACAGTTCTTAAAAGAACCCTTCTTGAGTGCATCGTAATCTATAGAGCCCTTTTCAACTATTGTGCATTTGAAAGTTCCCATGGATGTTCTTCATGGAACCATGGAAGCCAATTAAAAATTGACATTGTTAAGAGCTTAAAAGATGGTTAACAGGATATCTTTGTGGCAAAGCTAGTTAAGAAGCTTGGTGGGAACAGCAATCACGTCAGGCTACCGCTAGTAAATAAGGACTCTTGAGATGGGTCATACAGTTGTGGGGGTTGGGTTGATCATCAGGCCCCTCCATAGAACCTGACCTGACATCAGCACAGCAGTATCTCACACGCGTGATTCGGCGATTCCGCTGATCTTTTTTGAGCAGGGAAGGGATCCAAACCTTTCCCCGGAATAATAGTGAGAGCAGACAAGCTCAGTATTCATCAGCAGACACACTCCTATACCAGTCTCATGAGGTATTGCCAAGTGCGCACACAGTCTTTTGCAAACACATGGATCTAAACCCATCATCGTGCATGCAAAATCCATCATGGTTTGTACTCTGTTACAGTTTGAGACGCCAGAGAGAACGGCTCTCTGGGAGAAATCATCCCCACTAACTACCAGGGGTCCTCTTCTTGTTGGCGTGAGTGAGTAACAAATCAAAAACCAGCAGGAAAGGTTTTTCCGAACACTTCTCCAACTGTTCATCTTCCTGCAGTAATTTCAGCTGAACATGAAAAACGGCAGTAAAATAAACAGAACAGCTGCACAGATTTTCACTAGAAGTTAATAAACTAGATTTTTACAGTTACTCGAGTAGTGTTTGACTGTGCAATATTACGGTGCTGTGGGTGGTTTTTTAGCACATTGCTATAACGGTTACTACCGTATTCAGTATATTGCTAGGATGTTCTGCATGATTATTAGTGTGGAACTAGGCTGCTGCTATGGTGTTAGCTTATCAGAAAAACTCTAGATTGCCATGGATTGCATGGAAACACCTGTTTTTTCATCCACAAAGGTACAAATTCTAAGCCAGACTGCTTACAAATGTAACAGCACACCTCTTTCCAATTTAAGGCATAAATAAACGTCTGTAGCACAAACAGAATGAGTTATGAACCAAAGTGTAACAAATAGATTTAGGGATATGAACAAACCTCTAATCCCCCATAAGAGCGATAGCAATAGTCCTGCTTGCCTTCGAAAACACCACTAATTAAGTTAACAGCGAGCACTTGAACAATCAATTACCTGCAGTGTAATGGCAAGAAATTGCATTGTAGTGCCTGTTAAAGACTATAGCTCCTTTGATAAGACCTTGAGAAAGGTAACATAAGCAGTATTTATAGCCCTTCCTTGTGGGCTGAGCACAGAGCAGGGGTAGGACAGGAAGCAGTTAATGGTGTGCTTGTGCTGGCTCTTTGGCATGCTGGAGGGAGAGTGACATTGATCCACCAGCTCCCGTCCATCCGTCTCCCTGACAGAGGTAACAGGATTGTTAATAAAAATGGAAATTGAGCTGCACTACCCCCTCACACACACTTTCTCTCTGTCTCTGACCGTATCCAGGGCTTGCGCTCAGCTGGCTTGCTCTGCCTGACATCTCCCTGCAGAGGCTCAGCACTGGTTGCACTCACCGCCATGGCTGTGCCTCAATTTAAGCACGAGCCAGAGAGCGAACACACACTCAGCTATATTACCTGGCAGCGGGGGAGGAAAACTGATAAACGGTTGGTTGTCACGACATGCATTAAAACATTTAAGGTTAACAATTCAATACAGCAGGATAATGACTCGCAACTCAATTACGCTTCACTAACACTATATAGGGTTCAAATCAGCAGACAGATTAGAGTTTTTTCTTGGTTTTGTTCTTAAATGGCTGTTGCTGATATCCAGAAAGGGTTTAGTAGACCAGTAAAAAAACTAGTGACACTGCTTCTATTCAACTATCTATCTGTGGTTTGGTGGAAAGTGGAATGTAATGGGCTTAAAAGCTTCTCAAAAAGCAGTTCTGCATTAGCTGTGCTAAGCAGCATTTGTGAAGCAAATTACCAACGCGGATCCATGTCTTTCAGGAGTATATTTGAGGAGACAGTCATTTGGCACTTTGAGGAGGAAAGACAGACCACAGCACTTAAAATGCAAAACTTAGTGATGTCTGTTTTTTTGTTATTTTGCCATCAATTGTGATTTAATTATTGGTGTAGTTATAGGCATTTTTAAGCAATCAGTAAACACGTTTGACCTTTTAAAACCAGATCTTAACCGTATTAAACGGGTAAAGAGTTCTAAGCAGTCTATTTATTATTGCACAGCCCTCATTCTAAACTCTCAGGTCTGGGTTCATAGACAGGGCTTAGCATAAACCAGGCTTAAGCCATTGTTCAATTACAACATTCAAGTAATTTTCATTTACATGCCTTTGAAAAAACATTACTGGTGTGCATCTTAAGACAAAACAAAGGCACTGACGTGTTTTAAGATTTTAAGTTTCTTTCATTTGAAATGGCTCAGATTTACATTTAGTCTAGGGATAATGAAACAGGATCAGTCTTCTAAATTTCGGTTTCATGCATTTTAAAAACGTGCCATTCATTGCGTCAGATGCTGAAAAACATTCAAACCTAACGATGTCTATCTGCAGGTGTGTAAATAGAAAACATTTTAAATAAACCTCTAGAGTCACTTCAATAATGTCTAGTCAATGTTTTATATATTTGCCACAATAATGTTTTTATATAATAATATCTCCATCTGGTGCCTTTTCTAAGCAAAACCACCAAATTAATAAGAATAATTGGCATATCACGTAATTAATTCAAACTGAAATGTAAAATTTGATGGACGTAAGGAGTAACTACTAACCTTGCAGAGTTTTGTTCATGAATTACAAGAATTAAAAGATGTCAAATGGTTTGAACTGGGCAGACTGACGGCTGAAGGTCTGGAATTCATAGCTGCTTTCTTAGGCAAGGCCCGCCCATAAGGCCGTTTGACTGACATGTCAAACAACCAATCACAGTTTGTTTAATTTAGCGTCACGTTTTGGTGCGTGGACATGTCTCCACAACAACAGTACGACGTGCAACAAGTCAGTCAGCATAGAAAATCCCGATGAGACGCTCGCGGTAAACATCTGTTTGAAGCATATCTCTTCACTTTTTTAACACCCACGAGCAATTCTGGAGAACCGAACACAATAATGAATCGGCTAGCTGCGATGTCAGTCGTCTGTTGTTTCATGTTTGACCGCAAACGCGGATGATCCCCTTCTGAGTTAGATACTTCACTTGATCTTCCATAATAGACAGGAGGAGACACACAACAAGTAAAATTGGATCGCATACTTTTGAGAATCCAACGATTAACTGATCTTAATAAATGCTTATTGTCACTCATGTAAACACGACAGGTTTTTTTTCCCGCAATCACACGTCTGCGCTTTGGTTGAATTTGAGCGGATTTCCACCAGGGAAACAATCAGATAACGACTTTGACACTGCTGACGTGTTTCCAGAAAAGTGTACCATATGCATCAGACGTTCAGCCAACGCTCCATGGGCGTGACGTCTGAGGCTGAGACTATAGGTTAAGCTTCTGGGGCTGTCACGTGATGAACGAACGACTCGGAAAACCCGAAGACTCCAGAGACGAACGAATCAATTCTGTTTCCGGCTCAGGCTGCACAGGTTAACATTTCAACAGCAAAATTATTCCAGAACTTGCGGACACGAGTAAGCGCCACCACTTAGTGATACATTTTGTTATTGTTGTTTGTTCTGATGGTGTATTTAAAAAAGGATTTTCTTGTTGCTGTCAATATTTATTTGAATAATGTTCATGTTTATATTTCAGTTTATATTGCACTTTTTATATTGTCTGTTTTTGAAAGAGGGCAAAAATAAGTGTTCTTTTTTTTTTTAAATAAATGTGGTGTTTTGATTTAATCTGTACCTTTTTTACATTTAATATTGTCTCTGTACCTTGATATCTTGAAATAGAAAGAGCAAATGACCTCCCGCTATGTTAGAGCTCACATACAGTACTGTACAGTAATATTGATGTATCGAAACCGAACCAGAAAACCGTGATACAAACCAAACCGTGGGCTCACTGTACCGTTGCATCCCTCAATAGTTTTTATGAACTGATTGAATATAAAACCATTACCAGATTTCACCAGAAGTTTGTACCGACAAGTCAATGATTCTTGTTTGTTAGTACTTGAAACAAATCATGTATGTCTTTGCATGATTCATAGCAAAATTGTAACCTGACGCTCTCCTGATTTTCACAGTGTTGCATCATTCTCTCTTTCCCATGTGACCTCCAGCATTTTACAAACCTCATCATAATGAATTAGGACTTTTTGGTTTGCCTGCAAAAACCCCCCCACTTAAGACTTTGAGAGGATTAGCCATTTCAAAAACCCACAACCCTTCCAGTTTCTGCTATTGTGGAGTTTAACTGCATCATATCCAGATTTCACCAAATCAGCCATGCACCTGCATAAATTGCAGCATCTCCAAGCAATCACACACCATCACATTCCTTGGAAATCAAACCCTTGTTCCACTGACAGAAAAAACAAATACACAACAGCAGTCTCCGTGACAAATTGGACCCCTCTTGATCATCCCTTTCACTTTTTTTTGCCCCCAGAAATAAAGGAACCAGCACAATTACCTTAACTGTGCGAGCACTCTTGACTTGGCACAGGAAATTAAGACATGAATAAAGAAAACAAACACAGGCAAACAGATAAAAGCCATAGCGATGGACCTCACCCTCTGAGGGAGAATCTTGTCTGCCATTTTTCTTCTCTTGGCACTACGGATGGGGGAAAAACAGAGAGAGAGAAAGAAAGAAAGAAAGAAAGAAAGAGAGAGAGAGAGAGAGGGAAAGCACGTTACTATGGTGACTGATAGCAGAGTCCACAGGCCATCTGCTAAATAACTGGGACCCATCCAGACATTTTTCCAGCTGTGTGTGTATTTGTGTGTGTGACCAGAGAGAGGGTATAAGAGCGAGAAAAGGACAGGTTGGAAATAACACTCAATCATAATGCATAAATATTCATTTTTGCACATTCTATGGGTTTATGCACAGCTATTAAAGTTGCCTTACTGTTTTAACATCTGGCTGTCTCAGTTATTGTAAAGGTCTGCTTACACAGCAAGCCTTTGTTAACATGTTGCAAAAAGGTTTGTCATTTTTACAGATGGGGACAACACAAAAATGCTACAGTAAAAAAGCTGTTAAATGTAAGTTATTTTACCATACACAGCTGAAATACTGTAAATGGCTTAACATGGAATTATATATACATTTACTTATAAAGGACTGTCAAGCGTTTTGCCTTTTTGAAAGTAAATGACAGTATAAAAAAAAAAAACAGTATGAGGACATTTCCAGAAGTTCCCGCATGTATGACACATCACATTTATTGAATTTTGTTTTTTTGTTTTTTATGTATATTAGGCTGTTTTGTGTCATTTTATGTTAATTAGTTAATGTTTATTGCATTATTTTATTGTCATGTCACATTAATTGTAGTGGTTATCAATAATTTTAGGCTAAAAAGCAGATTTAAATATTTAAAGCAGTAATGTTTTTTAACATCATATCACTGAACAAAACATAAAATTATACATTTTAAAATATACAAGGACCACAGCTGCCCTTTTTAACCCTAAAGGTCTTGCACACAGAGTCCGAAATTGTCATATGTGTTTGCATTTTTCATATTTGTCTTCCTTTTTTAAAAATTTTTTATTAAAATGAGGTCCTATTTAAATTTAACGTGCAAATATTTCAGACGAAAATTTCAGATTTTCTCAACCCTAACCAGAAATGCAATCGTTTCGTTTTTTTTAAAACAGTAGTTCAATTGAAAACATGCAAGAGCAGCTTCTGTTTGTGCAGCCTGTAGCATTTGTGAAAACCTGGTCTTTGTGGTCCAAACGTCTGAAAATACAGACTTCTAAAAAGTCCTTCCCAGCATCAATTTGGACCACAAAAAATTAGTCACATCCAACTGCTCTTTTCAGAAAGACGTTCCGAACTCATTTCTCTTTTAGCCCCAAACATGATGCATAATTCGCTAGTGCAGAAATGTTTTTTCACTGACAAACATGCCACGCTCCTACGGACACCGAGAGCTCCTCAGGTCCAGAGCCGAGGAGCACATGACCCCGTCAGAGCAGGAAATGGCTGTCCACATTCACATCCACACCCCCTCAGGAGTATAAACTTTCTCATGGTCCGACTCGTCCACCCTAAGCCACACTGCTCCTCTGGGAGAGGCTGAGTAGCAGAGACTGATCTGCGTTGGGGGTGTGAGGGTGAATGCCTCGACACTCATCACGTATTCTTCTTCTAAAATGAATCGTTTATGCATTCAGGTGAATAAAACGAGCCTTTACTGAACGTAGGTCAACTGCATGAGAGAAAACATTCTGAATCCCCACAAACAGCATGACAGAAAGGTCATGCAGCCTGCACACAAAGCTAACTGACTGCAACCGCATATCCTACTTCACATGCATTCGTTCTTAGGGCATGTCGACTGTTCTGTTCATTACTGGATGTCATTTTTATTGGTTTCTTCTTATCTGTGACCTTAAGTGCACACATGCATTTGGAGAAATATGCTTCAGTCAGGTTTGAAGCTGCAAACGGGAACAAACCAATCAGGCAGGGTCATGTCCATCACAAACTGTCAAACTAACATGCAGCAGAATAAACAGCCTACTTGAAGGATCCAATTGAAGGATCTGATTGGCCGTCTCTCACGTCCATCTGTCTTGTAGATATCTCATTTGCTGCTGGAAATCCAAGTGGTTTCCTATAGGTTGATTTGGGGTACCTCTAGTTAGTTACAGAATTTTCCAGTAACAGCCGATATTATACACATATACAGATATATACAGTTATGGCCAAAAATATCGGCACCCTTGGTAAAAATGATAAAAGAAGACTGTTAATAATCTGCGTTGTTAATCCTTTTGATCTTTTATTTCTTTCATTAGAGAATGAGAATTTAAAACGGGAGGAAATGTCATTATGAATTATTTTTTCTTACACACATTGGCCATAATTAACGGCACCCTTTTATTCAACAGCTCTAGATTTTCTCCTATAATATGTCTGACCTGGCAAGAGATCAGAGAACATTCCTTCATCCAGAATCACTCCAGAGCCTTCAGATTCCCAGCTCCATGATGGTGCTTCTCCTCTTCAGTTCACCTCACTCACTTTTTACAGGGTTCAGGTCAGAGGACTGGAATGACTGCAGAAGCTTGGTTTTGTGCTCAGTGACCCATTTTTGTGTTTGAATTACTGTACGGTTGGAAGATCTAAACATGGCCCATTATAAGATTTCAAACCGAGTCAGTGAATTATTGATTTGTTATCTGTTGGTGTTTGATAGAATCCATGATGCCACGTGTCTAAACAAGATGTCCAGCAGTAATATAGGCCCACAACACCAGAACACAGGTGTATACTTCATTGTACACATGGAGCACTTTTTATCCCTGTGTTCACCAAACCCATCTTGATTGTTAAGTTTTTAGTTTCATCCATAAAAGCCAGTTTAATTTGACGTTCCAGTCGACGTCCGGTTCCTGCTTTGTAACATTTCATGTTGATTGCACATTTTTCAATATTGGTGGAAGTGAGAATTTTAACTGCTCTTTTCTTAAAACCACTTCACTAATTGGTGACGCTCAATTATCTTTTGCTGCACGTCAGAAATATATTCTTTAGTTTTTCTCATGTGACGGATGATTAAGGGAATTTGGGCTTTGTTTACCCTCCTATTTTTCTGTGAAACAGGAAGGCTGGGTAATTTCATGATTTCATAATCATCCTGGAGTGCTCAAAATTGTGAATATGAATGGGAACATACTATATTTTACTGACAAGAAAATATAAGGGTGCCAATAATTGTGTCCAACATATGTTTGAAGGAAAAAAAAATGTATTTCATCATAATATTGCCCCTCACTTTAAATTCCAATGAATGCTTAGATATTTGGGATTGTTTTTAAATAAAAGATCAAAAGGATTAACATTGCGGATTAATTTTCACAGCCTTCTTTGATCAAATTTATCAAGGGTACGCAAATACACACTAACCTTCAAAAGTCTGGGGGCAGTAAGAGTTTAAAAATATTTTCAAGAAATAATTAATATATGTTTTATTCATCAAGGATGCAAAAGTGACAGTAATGATATTTATAATGTTAAAAAAGGTTTCCATTTTTTTGCCATGAGACAAAATAACTATGGGTTTATTTGGTATTAATACCTGTGCATTAAGCAGTATTGCAAGATGATGAAATTCTGGCCAAGAATGTACTGAGATAAATGTCTTGTACTTCAATAATCCAAGTCTAGCATTTGTTAAACAGTTTAGAGTTTTTGAATCAAGGTGTTGAATTCAGTAAGCTGCCTCTCGCTAATTACAACTGGCACCCTTACATGCATATATACAGTTGAAATGAAAACGCAAGGACAAATACAGTACTGCGACAAGACAGATGAAAAATGGAGAAAACTAACAGCAAATTCCAAACATCGCTTTCACACCCTTGGGAAGGGAATGCTATTAGCAGGGTTGTTTCAAATGAAAATGAGCAATGGAATCCCTTCGTGAAGGTCCTTTCTGCGAGGCTGTAGGCAAAAGTTTAGAGGTGATCGTGACTTCAAGTACACAGTTTTGCCATTTGTGATCACGTGTTCCTGTATGCAAAAAACCAAAAACAAATGCCGCACAGACAGCAATGTGAATCAAAAAGATTCAATATCTGACGCAAGGTCTTAACGGCTACATCGATAGCTAGAAACAAGAGTTGTGAAAATCAAATGTCAGTGACAAATTTCCAAGTCCAGGCTGTACCCAAAAAAGCACATGAAGTACGACACAGCAATGCCCTGCAGAAATTCAGCATCCTCACTTCAGGTCTTCTATACACTTCTGAGCAGGAAGCGCGCTGTGATACTCTCTAGTGAAAGGCACTAGCAGTAAGTGTGGCTAAGTGATTACTTATGATTACTGTTGCACTATTAATATTCACCGAGAAGTCTTTTGGCATTCAAAATGTTGCTGCCTAAAGATAGAGCACCTGCACAAGCCAAACATAAAATAGTTCAGTCACTAGAGAGCGCTATACTTGGAAAAAGCTTGCAGGCAAAATACAGACCATAAAACCTAATAAAACTTCATATGAAGTACATCAGAATCAAAATGAGTGGTATGCTCTAAGGTTCTGGCAACACGTATGCATTATTTAACATCTATTGTGTGCTATAATCTGATTTCAGCAGAGGCAAGAGAACTGTTTAAAGTGGCACTCACTTTCTGGAACGGTTCTGGACAGGGGGAGGTTGCACTGCCTGGGTTGGGGCAGGACGTTTTCGGTTGGGGTCTAGGGCTGGGTTAGGCATCCCAGGCCGAATTGGCGGCGTTCCTCCATATGGAGGTCCAGGAGGCCCCATGGGAGCGCCTTGATGGGGCATCCGTGCCCCTGAGGTCATCCCTGGACGCTGCGGAGATGAAAAAAATGTAGACTAAAGGTCAGATAGCCAGACATTTCTTTGCTGAACTTGACGTGTTATAGGATGTTATCGCTCGGACACACAATACATAAATTTGTGTATGTATATTTATCAAACTTGTAGCTATATAGCAAGCTGACATAATACACAAAGACTCTTTTGAAATAAGGCGCTGAGCTCCTCCTCCAGTATCTGAAGCAGAATTAGGCCAGGGCCTCTCGCACCTGTGCATGTCACTTCAGAAGCGACAGCTGCTCGCCCTCTACTGAAACACAGAGGTGCTGGGTAAGTCAGCCTAAAGCAGACTGAATGACAACTGTGCAAGCTGTGATGTCAAAAAACATCTCATTTCATCTAGTCCACATGCATTGTGCTTTCTGGAATAAGAAATGTGCTTTGGAGAATTTCTATTAGATTTTTTTTTTTTTTTCATTTAATTTAAAATCAAACTGCTATATGAATACGTCTGAATGGAATTGATTTTTTTAATTAAACATAGCAATTACAATGATGTAACCTTTTTCTGTACGATTAGCAAAGCAATAGCTTGCAGTGCAAATACAGCATTTATTATTATCGTTATGTTTATTATAGGTTATTGTTAATACATCCATAAACACAAATATATTCAGTTGATTAATAATTTTATATAAAGTATATTCAATAACAAAAAATGATGCATTTATTAATTAACATAAAACAATATTACCTTTATAAAATAACATTATTAGATTAATAAATAAGAAAGTGAAAAGTACTATGTATAAATAAATGGAAGGAAATATATATTTTTAATTGAATTTAGCAATATATCAGCAGATGTTAACGCAATAGTTTAAATAAAATATGAACAAAAATTTAGTAGCATTTTTATTCCATGCTAATAGTTAATTTCTACATACAAATACATGTGTGCATATATTTGTATATAGCAGATTACATAAGGTAATACAAAATTAATTGACAGAAACAATAGTAAATTTATAAATCATTATTGAGTATTAATAAATGCTGCTTAGAAAAGCAGTACATTGTTAGCTCACAACATCTATTGCATACTTTTATATATATATATATATTTTTTTTTTAAGATGCAGTTAAGTGTTACTGGACTGAAGATGTTATCTTGGGTTTTTGTTCTGTTATTGTTTCTCTAGACTGTTTGTGTGAGGCAGAGGAGATCTGAGGTCTGTTGTTCATGACTCATAATGGCAGAGTCACAAAGTCCGTGTGACTCTCTGTATGTGCACCAAAGTTGTGGAAACATCCAGAATGTGAGCCAACGTCCCCAGCTCCAGTCTTCCCTACAGTGCGGGTACAGTACATGTCTGCCAGAGATGCTCCCGTACGGTGCTGTGACCCTCACGACCCGATCCTCACTTCCTAAAGTAGGCCAAGCTCCCGGGGTGTCCAGGCCCGGTCCAATCTCAAAACATCTGAGTGAAGAGGCAGTGGGCTGTGAACATGTGGACGCAGCGGGAACGGATGCAGGTCTCTGCACGCCTCTGCCAATCCCTGGCTCTCAAGGTCGCAACGGAGGCGTTCAGGGCACAGGAGGAGGCCTCAGAGCTGGACTATCACACAGGATAAGTTTTAAAACACTTTCTCAATACTGCCAGATAGAAAGATACTAAAATCATAGTAATCGCAATGTGAATCTTTATTAACGGATAAATCAGAGGGTTTGAGGTTTTTAACCGTTACCACACAGTTTAAGGCCAACTTTGCAAGTCTGTAGTACAACCTGTTAAATAATGAAAATGATCTCTCATGGAGATGTGTGTGATCAGCATCCAATCCTCGAAATATCTCTACTTTCGTATTCATGAATTGCCTTTTCAGGAATATAATTTCCGCAGTATTGATGCTTTGTTAAATAACACATGGCAAAAGCAAAGCTGACAGAGGGTTGGGATGTCTTAAAGGTTGTGTTTTAGCAAAGAAGCCTCTAGAAACACAGCCTTTCATTGGGACAGATATCAAAGAGTATTAAAAAGCAGCTTTAAAATAGTTGCACAACCACCAAAAGTTCTCAAAAGTGTCTGTGAACCTTTGACTCTTCCACATCTTTATGCCGTGAACACCCTGAAACACATACAATCAAGTCTGCTTCCATTACATGTTCAGGACTAAATACCACAGCAGGCATTTTTATGTGTGATCTACCCTAAGGGTGCTCCTGATACACACCTTCCTCTGCCTGCACACACACACACACACACCATAAGAGCATCCTCTCTGTTTCGTACTAGTACTCCTGTCCCTCAAAACATAAGTATCTCTCATACTTCCAGTACCACCGTTTCTCTTTCTCTTATCCTGCTCCATGTGTTAAAGACAATAACCTTTCACTCTTTTTCCAACACTTGCTCCACGGCTGTTCCTGGTTTGTAAAAACCAATCACCATAGAAATGAACGGATAAGAGCCGCTGCATCTTATTTCTCCCGTGAGCAGAGCCATTGACACGCTTCCACATGCACAAACACGCTCGCTCTTCCACTCACCACTCCATGGACGAGAAACTCAAACAGTTTACTCTTGGTGGCTTTACGAGCTCCTCCGGCAGAATCCTCCATGTCCATTTATAAAACCCCCAGTCTCTCTTTTGTTCCCTCTATTCCTAGGTACCTCTGCCTCTGTGCGCGTCCCTCACTTTCCCTCTTCTCCAAAAGAGAGTGCTCCCTCCCTCCTTCTCCGCACTCTGACGTTCCCTTTCTCCACTCTCTCTCTTTTTAAAGCGTGTCAGCGTATGGCCAGAGTCTCTCTCTCTCTCTCTCTCTCTGTTTTAGTGTAGCTTCTCTCACAGACTCTGGGTTGGGAAGGATGGGGGTCTGTGAAGGGGGCTGTCGCTGGACCACCAATGTGAGGTGGAATGCCGTCGAAAGCTGGAACATGCCAATCAGGACTATCAAAACACAGACACGGTCCTGTTCCAATGGGCGGTTATGTGGCAGTAAATTATCCTTTTGCTCTCACAGCTGGTTATTAAGTCTGGAAATGATATCAGGGTAAAGCTTGAATGACTAACACTAGGGAAACAATTAAGGATGGATTCAAACTGCAGGATTCTGAAGAATTGTCTGTGAACCGCCATAGTGGGTCCATTCAGATTATGACTCAAGATTTTATCAGTAAGCAATTCATTTAGTTGAAAGCCCATCCAAAAAAATTGAAATCTGTCATATTTTACCAACCCTTGTGTAATTACAAATCTGACTTCCTTTCTTCAGTGCAACACAAAAGAAGATATTTTGAAGATTTTGAGATGCCAAACAACACTGAACCAATTCATTTTCATTGCATTGACAAAAATAACAAATACAAAAAAATACTGAGACAATGAGGGTGAGTAAATGGTGGGAATTTTCATTACTGGATGAATCATGTTAATGAAAGCATATTTTTGGATGTTCAGAGGCAGGTGAATGTAAACAAGCTGTTAAATCTTTCAGTTGATCCAGGCATTAATGAGATGCATTATTGCATGACTACAATGTTCGGCAACTTCTACATGTTATTTTGTCTTGAAAGATTGGTTTAAAATTTGTTCTTTCGAGGACTAGCGAATGGCAAGTTACTTTTAAAATCTCCACCTTTAAAAAAAATAAATAAATAAAATAGTTATTTCATGAAGAAAATAAAAAATACGACTGGCAAAGAAGAAGAGATAAATATCAAAATATATACATTGTTAATTTTTAACATAAGCACCATTGTACTGATTTACAAACATTTTATGTTGATTGACCAACTAAGCAAAATTAACAACAAATATATCAAAATAAAGACAAGGAGGAAAAGTCCCGTGCATAGCAGAAGACCCCCTTAAGGACCCCCATAAAGGCTAATACTGGAGGGTGGCAATGTCCCATTCAATCAGAGTCAAGGGGGTGCTGGAGGGGGGCAACCGCAGGTTTTGGAAAGACGTGAGCTTGATTATATGCACATGCAGAAATGCGCTTAAAAGCTCTATCGTCTTTCATGAATACATTTTTTTATTGTGCTGTTAGATGCATGTTTTGTAGTCCAACACACATCATAAGATCTCTTTACCAGAGCAGCACACAGACTAGCCTAGTATTTGTGGTAAAGGAGTAAATGTGATGTGGTATTGCTGAATGCATAGGCCTCCTCCGGAATTATAAACTTCTGGAAGCTCAGAGACACAATGCAGAGCAGATGTTGGGCTCAATAAGGATATTCCTCATGGAAGTTGTATATCAGTTAACAAAAAAGCAGCTGGAAGAAGTTTTGAGACAGACTATTGTTGGTTATAACCAGACATGCTTTATCTGAGAGTACAAAAACATGAAGCGTTCCCTGCAAATAACAATGGAACGACACGAGTAACTTCAATTGACAGGTGTCAATCAAGCGCGCAAGATTGTTTATAGCCTAATAATACTGTTAATCAATAGCAATGCGTGCAAACAGCAAAATAACAGTAACGTTAGTATGCGTATCTGAATAGGACTCTCGTGCCAAGCAAAAACGCTTTGAAATAACCAAATGCTGAAAACGCATAGCCGTGTGGACTGAAGCGGATAATGACGCGATGCGATGGCGTTGCATTCCTACCTTTCTTTCCATTGCTGCAAGTTTGATGCCCTCAGTTCAGCTGAAGAAGAGAAACCCCTAAAAACACACGCGGTGGATGTCCGGCAACTTCGTCGTGGTTCCAGACAGGTCCTCGGCAACTCCCCCCTCCCCTGGGAATGAGCGCTGGATGGAGGGATGCTGGCGAGGAAGGCCCGTGTCTGTGATTTCAGTCGGGCTCTGGCGGCAGCGAGTGCGGCAGACGCAGCGGCGCAGGCGCGGGGATCGTCAGACACAAGCGATTCAATGAAGGATTAAGGGGACGTCGTCAAATTACAGAAAATGGAAGCAATCTGTGCATTGCTGCAAAACGCACTTCGTCGTATTAACAATCGATAATTACTTGCCGCGATAATTAAAATGTACACTGTAATAAAAGAAACATTTTCCTTCCTAACGTTAAAGTATTCTTACTCAGCTAAGCATTCATGTACATGTATTTAATATTTACACACACACAGTTACATTCCTCACACATATTTAGTGGACCTACAAAAGCTATTTTGATACCTGAAAAAAAACACCATGATTCTTAAATAACGTATGGATGCAATTCCATCATGTAAAAAATTTCATACCAGGTGTCATTCATTTCACAAAAGACTTACGGTTTCAAGTTAACCTCCCCGGTAAAAGCTGTTTAATAGGCTCAGCCTCGTCTGTGAAACTGGGCCATAGTATCTGAAATTGAGATAAAAGCTTATTTTGATACTTCTCAGATTTCACTTTTTCCCCTTAAACTTGCCACATGTCCATGTTAATGCAATTAACTCCGCATTTACTTTTCCATGACACCAGTGTGAACTAGAAAACTTAACATTAATTAAAGAACATTCTGAAACCAGTCCGTTGAAAGTAATTGAAAAGATTGAAGTTATAGTTCTGAGCAGCATTTGTTTGCAGATGCCACATGGTGTGATATTTTAGTTACAACTGAATGACATGCAGACTTTTTAAGTTTGACCTTAGGCTCCAAAAATGTTTTGGGGACTACAGTATACAATAGATTGTGTGCCATTTTGTAAAAAAACAGACAATTAAATGTCTCAAAATTCTCATATGAGCAGCGGTAAAACATTAAAAAAAAGACACCACTCGTCTGTAAATAAAAGAATGATTTAATAGATTATATCTCCATTTCAAAAGCCTTATTGTACACAAATTACTTTAATTGTCCCAACACATAAGAGCAGCTCTAGCTGAACTGCGTTTCTGCAGTTTGAGTCTGGCCAGAAAGCCAGATGAGCTTGAAACTCAAACACCATCCACTCACATACCCTCTTACAAGCAAGCCCCAGTTTCACACTGGCAGCATGCACATGAAAACAAAAATAAGAAAAAGAGGACAGGCACAATCAGCATCTCTATTTTTCTTAAAAAAAAAAAAAAAAAAAAAAATCAAATATATACCATATTTATATCTGTGACAAGCATAAACTTGGTGCAGATGAAACGGCAAAAGTGATGATCCAAAAAAACAAAACAAAAAACAACCAAACAGACAACCTCAGAGATCACAGCCTTCAGCAAACCTGAAAAGTCCAGAATTCCCAGAAGACACTGGCACTGGTGAGTGAGCAAGTGCAAAGAATGTGTATCCGTATGTGCACAAACACTTAAATGCTGAATATGAGTGGACAGAAACGGCCATCAACGGCGATACACCCCAAACGCAACGAAACTAAAGAAGATGGTGATGCCCACGAGTGAGGCGGTGGCGGGTGCAGTGAAGAACTGCCTGTACTGGATCTGGAAGTACCAGAGCACAGACAGCATAAGCACGAACAGAGGCACCATGAGGCTGCCCACGTTAAGCGCCACATGCACCTGGTCAGCAGCCCGAGCCCCGGCAGGCATGGCCCGCGTGGCGTGCTGTGAAATGTGGCAGTGCAGAACACTGTTGTCAGCCAGGTTGAGGGAGGCCAGCGTTTGAGCGTCATCCTGAAGGAGCTGACCCTGGTAAATCAGACGTACCTGGTGCTCCTGTCCAGCAAAGTAAGTCCTGAAAATGTCATCAAACACATAGACGTTTATATAGACACACAAATATGAACACCTACACATGCTGCTTGACTTATTTAAGAATATTAAAAAGTTATTATATAACTACACAAGGAAACCGAAAAGGTCCTCCTTGGCAATATTAAAATATAACAAAATCAAGTTTCGTGGTTTTGTAAGTTTAATTGACAAAACATACATTAAAATGTATAATTTAACTTACAATCTACAAAGAAGTGGACGAAAAGAAGAAATGAGGGATAAGCATATTTTTTTATTTAGGATCATTCATATACAGTGGGTATGGAAAGTATTCAGACCCTCTTAAATTTTTCACTTTTTTTTTTTTTTATTGTAGTCATTTTCCCCCCTCATTAATGTACACACAGCACCCCATATTGACAGAAAAACACAGAATTGTTGACATTTTTGCAGATTTATTGAA
>JAUCMU010000042.1:12216032-12234178 GCA_032275025.1 Enteromius treurensis
TTGGGTCCCAATAGAGTCCATTATATGGGGGAAAATCCTGGAATGTTTTCGTCAAAAACATTAATTTCTTTTCGACTAAAGAAAGAAAGACATGGACAGCTTGGATGACATGGGGGTGAGTAAATTATCAGCAAAAGTTTTTTTAAACGTGAACTTCTCTTTTACTTCTAAGCGTTATGTGTGGAGAAAACCAGGCCCTGCTCATCACCTGTCCAATACAGTCCCAACAGTGAAGCATGGAGGTGGTAGCATCATGCTGTGGGGGTGTTTTTTAGCTGCAGGGACAGAATGACTGGTTGCAATCGATGGAAAGAAGAATTAGAAGTACAGAGATATCCTGGACCAAAACCTTCTCCAGAGTGATCAGGACCTCAGACTGGGCCGAAGATTAACCTTCTATCAAGACAATGACCCTAAGTACACAGCTAAAATAAGGAAGGAGTGGCTTCACAATAACTCTGTGACTGTTCTTGAATGGCTCAGCCAGAGCACTGAGTTAAACACAATTGAGCATCTCTGGAGAGACCTAAAGATGGCTGTCCATCAACGTTTACCATCCAACCTGACAGAACTGGAAAGAACCTTCAAGAAGGAACGGCAGAGGATCCCCAAATCCAGGTGTGAAAAACCTGTTGCATCTTTCCCAAAAAGACTCATGGCTGTATTCGATCAAAAGAGTCTTTCTGCTAAATACTGAGCATGCTTAGGACCATGTGATATTTAAGTTTTTCATTTTTTATAAAATTCACAATTCTGTGTTTTTCTGTCAATATGGGGTGCTGTGTGTACATCAATGAGGGAAAAAAAACAAAACTTAAGTTATTTTAGTAAATGGGTGCAATATAACAGAGTGAAAAATGTCAGTGGGTCTGAATACTTTCCGTACCCACTGTATATATAAAAAAAGAAAATTCTGCTTCACCTTACAAAAGGTTATCAAATACACTATATATGGCTTAAATCAGTTTCAGGCATTCTATATTTTGTTCCTTTTAAAGAGGGCTCACATAAACACCTTTTTAAACGGAAACAACTTAAAATAATAATAATTTTATTGACAAATGTAACGGCTCATCATGGAAGCTTCTCTTTCATTCTTATTTAACCTTTCATATCCAAGTAGAATGAGATTAGATGTTAAATGTTTACCATATCACAGTTCAAATTACAACTACAATGTCAAAATTGTTGCAGCATGGTCTGGTGTGCAGCTCCAGACAAAAGGAAAAAAAAACAGCCTTCACAACTAACCCTAAAAATGTTCAGAATTTAGTTTTTTTACATTCATATCGTGCAGAAATGCAGGCACATATTACATTTTGCCATCTACATAACACTGTGTCAATGGATATTAAACTATTTTAATGGAACATTTTTGGGGGAGTTTGAAACATCTGAAGCATTTGCAAAAAAATAAAAATAAAAACAAATTGAATGAAGTAGTTTTTTAAAAACATTAGCAGAGAATGTAGGCATTCTGTAAAGCTGCTCAGCAATGTTTACATTCCATTCTTCTTACTTAGCAAAATAAAAAACGAGCGAAATGCCTCATGGGGGCTGTCTTGGCCTAATGGATAGGGAGTTGGACTTGTAACCCAAAGGTAGTGGGTTCAAGTCCCAGGTCTGGCAGGGTTTGTAGGGGGGGGGAGTGAATATCCAGCGTGTGTGTTGTGTGTGTGTGTGAGTGGTTGTTCACTTCTCACTGCTGTGTGTGTGTTGGATGGGTTAAACGCAGAGCACAAATTCCTAGTATGAAAAACCATATCTGCTACACTCTTCTGACTTAAAGCATAGTGTTACACACTGCATAAAATGAACAAAAGGTCTGTGGGCTGCTGCTGCAGACATTTTCATGACAGCGGACACAATAAATGGCAAAAATGCCATAAATGGTCACTGTACAACTGCTATCTTGATATAACCATGAAACAGAAGACAAACAGAAGAAGCACAAGCAATATTTGGAATGCATGTTATTAATCCAGTTTTGAATTTAGTGAACAGGACACAGAACTGCAAAAACGTATACATTTACATAAAAAAGTAAATTTTAAATAATTACTGCACATCAGATGAAAACTCAAAAATGGTTTAAACATGATATACAAATTAGCCTACTTGGTGACTAAATTAAGACTAAATTTTAGATTCTGAATTGCCCAGCCCAGATATTATTTTTGCCTATTAAAATAAAAAAATAATAATAATACATATAAAAATGCCCATGTTTCCATATGTGCTATAATTTGCGTGCTTCCTTCAACATCTTAATATTACGATCAGTTTTTAACTGCTTACCGTTTAATGTAACCAATGGTGTCTTGAGGATTGACCTGTGCTGTCCTCTCAGTATCATTCAAGAACTTCAGCCTGAGCACCATGTTTCTTTGGGTGTCATTCGGTGCATCTTCGGCTGAAGACTGTGTGGCACTTGGGGCGCTGGCTGGAGTGTGAGTCGAGGGACCCGCTGATTCTCGATGTCTCAACCCATCCCTCCCAATCCCTGCTTCTTCCAGGAGGCCTCCCTCATCTCCTTCAGCCCTACTAGCATCCGAGGACTGTCCCGCCGCTCCCGCTTCTGTTCCAGGCTCACTCTTATCGTTTTCGCTGACGCCATCGGGCGACGAGTCCGTGTTACCCGGGGGGAGCGGCTCCTGGTTGTCAGTCTCTGCGGAAGGGGAGGTCCCTGGGCTGGATGACAGAAGGTGTTCAGGGGGTTCAACAGTGTGAGTGGAGGCCCAGGCCAGAACCAGGACGAGCACCAGGAACACCACTCCAAAGAGCAGGGTGACCTCATCACCCACCCCCTCTATTAGAGCCATCCTGGTCTGCTGTGTCCTGGACTAAGGCAACTTCAGACTAGGCACCTACAGCACATGTTAACAATTACTGATGACATTCCTGACAGTTCATCATTTCAATCAGATACAGGGTTTGCATTGTTCTAATCCTTTATTTTATGGTGCCCTCGTTACATGTTACATGTATTAAGTGTTATAATAATAATTAATTATTCATAATTACATGCAACTAACCCTAAACCAAACCCTCATTCTAACTCTAACCATAAGGTAAGTACATGTAGTTAATTATATTACTAAAGCACTTAAATGTATAATTACACAGCAACAAGGACACCTTAAAATAAAGCGTATACCCAAATGTCTAGACCTATCTAGACAATACTAAAGTAATAATAATAATAAATAAATTTACAGAGATTGCAGCAGGCAGCAGGCAAAACATCCATAGAACTGGAGCACAAGTTTTTATTTGTTTGTATTTTAAGGTAAATTGAGGTAAAAACATTTTTTATAAAATACAACGGTTTTATATGGCAATTGTGGGCGGAGAAACAAACGAGCACCAAGCAAGCTTCCTGTTTTCATACAAAAATAACCATTTAAAAAAACCATTAAAAAAAACACCTGTGGTCTATACAGGTCAAATACTGCCCTTATTTAAAGACTTAGTCATGGCCTTGCAGCATTCTGTCAGCTTTAAAATATAGCTCAAATAAGATCCCCTTACACTCAAATTGCCTGCAACAGACAACAGAAATTTATTGTGAAATATGCATTAGATGGACGCTTAAAGATGTACACCATTCAACAACAATAGCAGAAGTTGCTTTAAAATATGAGACTTTATGAAATGGCAAAAGTGATCAGGAAAGACTTGAGCTTTATCTCAGAGCAGTTATTCTAATATTCAAGAAGTCTTTTTCTGTAATAACCATAACAGGACTTTTTAATAGGCCAATGGTCACAGGTGGGTGCATTTGCTCGAGCAATAGCAAGATAATCTTTAAGGCAAAACACCACATATGACTAGCATACACATAAAGTCTCTTCTGCTCAGCAAGGCTGCATTTATTTGTACAGTGAATCATATACAACTGATTCAAGAAGGGGGTCTTAAAATTGCCAAGAACATTATTTTAACATTTTGTTTTACATTATATTAATTTTAAATTAAATTGTGCTTCGTTGGTATAGAGTCTAAAATGTTAATGTTCAGTATTAATTAAATATTGTGAAATTAATGTTTGGACAGTGATTTTTTTTTTCTTTTTAAAAACTAGACAAAACAGTAAAAGAGCACAATTTGGCTATTCAATTTATGCAATTGTGAAAAACGGCAAAATATATGGGGGAAAAGTCTGAAAAAACAACTTGTTCTGTATTTGATTTTGATCAGCATCAGCCAAGAATTTTCATTTCCGTGCATCACTAAAAATGAATTAAAATGCACTAAATTGCTATGTTTTCTCTATTTTTTCCAGAAGAAGCCAAGTCCATTTTCATTTCGCTGACATATTAATGTTTAATGAGATTTTAAATATCTTTTATTACGCCATAAATTAGAAAATACTGTCAAAGCGTCATCAGAAAGGGAAAACAAATGTCATTAGGATTTAACCAGTTTTACATCAGGCAAATGATAAATTAAACTCCTCTGAAAAGCTATGGATCATGCATAAGAATAAAACTGGGAATTGAGGTGTACACAATAACTACTCAAATAGAGATTTTAGGCTCAAAGCACAAGAAAAAAAAAAAACCCTCATTTTAAGAAAACAGAATTTAAAGATGTGATGTGTAAGTTAATTCTCCAGACATAACATAAATACATAAATGTGTCTTTTTAATATTTTCTTCCCACTACTCTTAGGAGGAAAAGATATAATACCCCTAAATCTCAATATTGACCAGCACATGAAAAACCAATGGTTTTGCCTGTAGAGTCTATGCCATATAACCATTTGGATCATTTTAGGTAAAAAAAAAAAATCAGTCTATAATTTTATGTTTTCCCACAACATGACTAGTAAATCAGAAATATTCTGTGTATAACCCATTAAATTGTTACAAGCATAAGCCGCAACCTTTGAACAGAGAAGCACCGAAGTGGTCCCTATTTATGAACCAGATAGTTCCCCTCTTTTACTGTGGACGTCAGCATGTTTCAGGTCGTATCTCATGCCAGCTGCTTTCATTATGCATGCAGTCGCCGCACAGTTCATTTCTCAAGAGCAAAGAGGGTAGGATATGTTCCTCAGAATGCGTTTCAAACCTCTATGATTTTCTTTCATCCGTGTAACGAAAGAAGAGATGTTATTTAAAACGTTACAGGCTGACAGCCTCAACCATTTTTGACTTTCATTACATCTTACACCATACAATTAAAGTAAAGTTCAGCCGTCATTCTATCAAACATCTTCTCTTCTGGGTCACAGAAATAGTTTATGACAGACTTTTCATTGTAAGGTGAACTATCGCTTTATTTTTAAGTGTCATTTAAACACATAGGAGTGATTGTTCACATGAACGACAGGTGAATTTACGCTTCTAATCATAACAATGTAACGTAAAGGTAAGAACACGAACAGGAAACGAAAAAAAACTACAGATGTCAACAGCCACGTAATCGGTACATCCACAAAAAAAGTTTGTTAACTGTTTTTCACTAAAACATCAGATTCTTTATTTTCTAAAGCCACGAGTGTTGGTCTGATAAGCATCAGGTGTGTGTTTATTACTGAAAATCTGTCCGTGAACGTAAAGGCACCGCTACAGCCACGAAACAGAGCCGCTAACACGCGCTCAACACAGCTGTTTCCTTTAGCGTCACCTCAGCTGAATGTCTCCTCGAAACCTGTGGAGTTAAAACTTTGTAAAATACTCTACGAGTCTCCGAAAACGACTTACCGTTGACATATCACATCGTATGATGGTCCATGATTTACACCGTTTAACGTTTGCGCTTCCTGATGACTGGAAGGATAGAATGATGCCACAACGACTACTTCCGGTTTAAAAACCTGGCTTCAAAATAAAGGTTTGTTGGTTTAAGTAAAATACCTAAGACGACTAATAGTAATAATATTCTGAAGGCTTTTGGAAACGGTTATCTAATTTGATTTTTTTATGTGTTTTATAAGATAGTTAAAAAAGAGGAATCTATGATCCTTTTTTTAATAGTAAAACTGGATCAGAGGAAGTTAACAATGTTTTAAAGGTATTAATCCTCTATGGGAAGGTTCATATTTATAAAACAAAAATAATGTCTATTACTCCCTCATTTATTTATTTTTTTGTAAAGACCTAAATCTTTGACTTCAATCACTAGTAACAATACATGTATAAAAACATCTCAAATATTTAAAAAATGTTATGTGTAAGTTGTGAGGTACATGTTGTATTCTTGTTATATGTATCCCCCTCCTTATTTTTGTTTTGTATTGTCTTATGTGTTGATGTTAAATACCGTTGTAAGTTTTTTTTGAAAGAGGAATAAAAATAAATAAATAAATAAATAAATAATTGTAATAATCAAAATTACACATTTTCGATAATATTATTTATGTATGACTTTATAGTTTTTTCAGCGTTATATAGTATTAAAATCACTAATAATTACTTAAAGGGACTAAATATATATTTTGGAATTTAATCACTGGAACATCTCAATAGCCACCAAAAAGATTTTTGTTACATTCTTTAAAATATATTTTTTCTGTGTTCCTTAATAGTATATATTGTTCACGCCATCTCGTAATCACCATAATTCCCAGATGGCAATGTGACATTTTATTTTTAACTTTCCATGTTGTTGGACTCAAAGGAAGTGCTGAAGTAGCTCTAAAATAAACCTGTATGTTTGTCACTGGTCCAAGAACTCTCCGAGTTCGCAGGTTGGAATTACGAATTTAGGAACACGAGACGGGTTTGGCGTTGACATCGTTGCCATAGAAACACATCATTTAGATAGAATAGAATGTCACGTGTTGTCATCTCGAAATTACGATATGACGTGAAGGCAGCTTTAATGAGGACAGAAATTTAAATTTGGGGGGGAACTGTTTCTTTAAGAAAACTTACGCTTGACCTGTCAATGCAGCTGTTTCAAAAAAAAAAAGAAAAAAAAAAGACATTGCTCTTTCAGTGAATGCATGTATATTGCGACTAGATCGTCTTATAATGTAGTTTTTACTGTCTGTCCTTCACCCACAGATGCTTAGATCTGTTGGAAACTAAATGAAAAAACTCAGAGCTGCCACTAACACCTGATCAAACTGTGTTAAATAGGCTGAATCCATTATGTTTGACAGGCCAGATTTAAGTTCATGTCAAAATCCCTTTTTGAAGTCACTTTGATGAGGATTTATCCACAGATAATAGACATATTGTTAACAAAAACAAACTACCACTTCGGTAACTGAAATGAAGCTGAAACTAAATAATAAAAAAAAAGATAAATTATAATTAAAATAATTAGTAATATTAAAACTTAACAGTCAACCAAACTAAAAGGAAAATGAAAACTGAAAGTATATAAGCTAAAAATAATAATTAAAAATGCTAATAAATACTATAATTATATACAAACAATACTAAAATAACAATGCATATTGGTTACTAAGTGTAAAGCTTAATATAAGAATATCTACCAGGCTTGAAAAAAATAAATAAATAGAAGACAAACTCTGCTTTACTTCATTTTTAATAATGTTTTTTATATAGACATTTTAATATGTATATATAAACAGACATTTCAATCCATTTCCCCACCTGCTACCCAACAAACAGACATTCACTCACACAGTCCACTTACATTCACTTTCATAATAAATTATCTTTCCCTCTAAAGAAAGAGCAAAGCAAATGCACACATAGAAAGTGGTATATAGTTGACCCGCACAAAATACAGCTTCCATATTAAGATCTGATCTTAGGATCTTCTTCTCGATTTATATGAATGTAAGCAAGGCCTTGATTTAACCAAACTTCTTGGCTTTAGTTTAAATTAACTATGCAAAATGTTTTTTGTACTTATTAAAATAAACTATGACAATACTTAAACATCACACTAGATTGTTGCCTGTCACTGTGACAAAAATGAATGACAAATCCAACTGGATTCCAAGAATTAATATCTTTTTAATGATAAAATTAATATTTTTAACTGCAGCTACTTTTACTTGTCCTTTCAGAAAATATTTGTTTAAAATTTGTCTGAAAATTACAACCAGGACCGATTCACACACTAAAGGCACAATCTAAAAATGCAACATTCTCCACAAAGGAGAGATGAAAACATTATTTAATAACCATCCTGCAGTCAACTTTGTGCATTGCTTTTCCCCCTCACATGACACCAAAAGCGGTTAATCATTTTGAGAAAATAAAATACATAAACATAACCCATTCCTGCATATAATAATTCCTATACATTTCATCTTTATCTATTCTGTAACTCCATATAGTTCACATCATAAGACTTTATTCAACATCCTCGTTTATTTCTCAACATTATATGTCCAATATTTCATCACCAAACCCTTAATTCCTTTAGGTTTAAAATCAAAGAGCAGCAGTGGTCTTGGTGGAAGCGAATGGCTGTGGCTCATCACCAGACACATTGCATCCATAAAATATATTATACTATACTTCCCCCAAAAGACAAACTTAGTTCCTGCTCCCAAATTTGCACCTAAATAACAGTGAGGACACATAAGGGGATGTGGGAATACCACCAAAAAACTAAAATAAAATGCTGAGGAACATATAATAACAAACTCTTCTCACCCTCAAATATACCAAAATACACTCACTCTGAACAAACTAAAAAAAGTTTTCAGAAGTGCTGCTAATTTTTTTGTGTGATGTTCATTGAGAATGAAATGGCTGTTTGCCATTGATGCTGAATAAGCTGTATCATCCAGGCACAGTTAGACTACATATATTATTTCGAACTTTGCCCAAAGAAGATCTCTGTGTAATTAAAGAATAACACCCACCCAGATTCCTTGTGTTAGTCGAAGTTTTGTCCTGAAAACGGGCACTGTTCACATCCTGTGTACAAACGCACATACAGACGCTCACATACACACACAGACAGACACATACGTACACCATAGTCTTTCTGAAAACAACGAAACCTCTTCAAATTGTGGATGTCGCACATGCTCTCTGAAGCACACACACTGCCTTTATGTCGTCATAAAGGGACCTCCAGCAGCTTTTTGTGTAGGTACTGCTTCACCTCCTCGATCCCGTTCAGCTTCTCTAACTCCAAATAGGGCAACTGCAAGCAAAATACAAGCAAGTTAAACTTTATAAATATTTTATAGTGATATATATATATATATATTTTTGTGTGTGTGTAAATTTGTTATTTTTAATACCTTTGTCATAAACTAATGCCACCATAATATTATAGGAAATATTCTGACTATTAAGCAAGTTTATTTGATTAAAAACACAGTGCAAATGTACAATATTGTTACAAATTAAAACAGCTGTTCTATTCAAACACATTTTAGTGTCCTTTTTTAATAAGTGCCTATCAACAGGCGTGGTTCCTGCTAATTTAAAAGTAGCTACTGTCACTCCTCTCCTCAAGAAGCCTTCACTTGACTCGTCCGCCCTAAATAACTACCGTCCTATATCTGTTCTACCATTTCTTTCAAAGGTTTTGGAAAAGATTGTGTTCTTCCAACTTCAGTCTTTCCTTGCTTCAAACAGTCTGTCTGAGCATTTTCAATCTGGTTTCAAGGCGGCCCACAGTACCGAATAAGCCCTCTTGAGAGTGCTAAATGACATCTTCTCAGCCACTGATACAGGGGATTCTGTGGTACTTGTGACATCATAACTCTCTATTGTGAATTTATTACGATTGTGACATCACAATTGAGTGTTATAAAGTCACAATAGAGAGTTATGATGTCACAATAGAGAGTTATGATGTCACAATCGCGAGTTATAAAGTCATAATTGAGTTATGATGTCACAATTGAGTTATGATGTCACAATTGCGAGTTCTAAAGTCACAATAGAGAGTTATGATGTCACAACTTAAAGTTATAAAGTCACAATTGCCAGTTATAAAGTCACAATAGAGAGTTATGATGCCACAATCGCGAGTTCTAAAGTCACAATTGAGTTATGATGTCACAATTGAGAGTTCTAAAGTCACAATAGAGAGTTATGATGTCACAATAGAGAGTTATGATGTCACAATCGCGAGTTATAAAGTCACAATAGAGAGTTATGATGTCACAACTTAAAGTTATAAAGTCACAATAGCCAGTTCTAAAGTCACAATAGAGAGTTATGATGTCACAACTTAAAATTATAAAGTCCCAATGGAGAGTTATGATGTCACAATTGCGAGTTCTAAAGTCACAATTTAGAGTTATAAAGTCACAATTGCCAGTTTTTGGCCCTTCGGAATACACGAAGGCCCTTGGCTTCGACCTAGGACCATTATCAGTCTTCAGGTCCTCACAGGTTCGGAATTTGGGTGTCTTTTTAGATGACTCATTAAAGCTAAAATTAAACCTTTCCTTACTGGAAAGACCCTGGAAATGGCCATTCACGCTTTTATTACTTCCCGCCTTGATTATTGTAATTCTCTTTATTATGGCATCTCTAAATCCCAAACTGCCCGTCTCCAATTGGTCCAGAACGCTGCTGCTAAATTTTTATTAAAAAAGAAAAAAATGGATCATGTGACCCCGCTTTTGAAGGCCCTTCACTGGTTGCCTGTTAAATTCAGAATTCTTTTTAAAATCGTATTATTTGTTTTTAAATCATTGCACCAGCAAGCACCCATCTATCTATCTGAACTGCTTCACCAATATGCTCCCCTGAGAAGTTTGAGATCCTGTGACCAAAACCTTCTATTAATTCCACATTCCAGACTCAAGCGAAGAGGCGACCGAGCTTTCTCTGTAATTGGGCGTCGTCTCTGTAATGAGTTGCCAACTGAAATCCGAATGGCTCCTAGTCTGACTGTTTTTAAATCTCTTTTAAAAACTCATCTGTTCTCACTGGCCTACTAGGCATAACTTGGCCTGAGTATGTTTCTATTTTGATGATTGTTTTTATGATGATGTTTCTACACGTACAGCACTTTGGTCAGTCTTGTGGCTGTTGTAAATGTGCTATATAAATAAATAAACTTAACTAAACAGCAATTTATTCCTGTGATCACAAAGCTGAATATTCAGCATCATTACTCCAGTCTTCAGTGTCAACCGATCCTTCAGAAATCTTTCGGATATCTCATTATTTATTCCTTCATAAATGATTTGATTTCTTATTACTTCAAAGTTTAAAACAGTTGTGCTCATTAATATTTTTGGAAATTCTGATACTTTTCATAATTCTTGATGAATAAAAAGTTTGTTTAATCAAATAAACAGAATTTAGTATTTTATAATAGTAGCAATATATTTACTGTCTCTTTTTAGTCAATTTAATGTCTCCTTGCTGAATAAAAGTATCAATTCATTTTTTTTGTTATATTTTCCCCATGCAAGCTTTTGAAAAACTCAAAATTATAGTTTTAATATGTATCTTAATCGGTCCACATACACTGAACATAAAACAGTACATTAAAATTAAGTCATAACAAATATTGGTGGGTCCCTACGATTTAAACATACAGCACATATAATATCTCAAGCCAGAAGAAATTAAAAATGGAAGAAATCAAACGTATTGTTCAGTGTTTACCTGTAGTATGATGTAACCTAATAACTGCAGGTGACGGTCTCTCATTGCCCTGGATCCGACCAGCACGTCAGAATTATGGCAGTAATGCCATTTATCATTCACAGACATAATTACCCTACATGTGAGGAAGGATAGAAAGAATGGGTTAAAGATAATGAGCAAGACATTCAATCCCAGATGGCATAGATACATATTTAATTGAATGATAAAGAAAGGACTGACCTCTTCACCTGCTCTCCTGTGGTTCGGTCAGCTTCAGGGTTGTCTGGGTTGTGAAGCTGTAGTGGAGAAGCGACCACAACATCACTCTTGCCACCCTCTGGGTACGAAACACCTTCGTAAAATGTAGCGATCTCACAGTCCGGCCCCTGGTTTGCTCCTGTCGCCGCACCTCCCTCATCCTCAAGGATTTTTCCAATGGAGAACTGGAACAGGGAGTCTTGCTGAGCAACCGTGCCTGAAACAGAGGGTCCCGTCTGGGTCAGGCAGTCTGAGGGGCTACTGAGGGTAGAGCTGTCCTGGCTCTCCAGAGAGTGTTCCTTGGCTAAATTTGAATAGTAATCTGAAGTGGTGTAATATGGGTTGTAGTCCAGCGGGGCCGTTCCATTAGGGCCGACACGCTGAGATCCTGCTGCTGAGGGACGCATGTGAGCAGAGAGGAAGGCAGACTCCTCTCCCGCTCGTTTCTCGGCCCCTTCCTCCAGTGAGGAGGCAAAGGGAGAGAACTTCTGGAAGTCAGTAGTGAGGGCTGCTACAGAGCCGGGACCCTCTGGAGATTTGAGGTTCAGTACTACACACGCAGCTGAACCTGCTGCTAATGATGCTGCTGGTGTGCCTGTTCTGATGGGGAGGACCCGGCCCGTGCTGTCAATCCACAGCAGGAAATCTGCCAGAAGAAAAATGCCATGTGAATAGATGTCAGTCAAAACTAATTTAAAAACCGATCCTATGTTTGGAGCAAAAATCATCCGGTTCGGATTTATGTCCACTCGGTCACTCTCTCCGGTATAGCGCCCAGCCCTAAACAGCATTGGCCATTCAATTTATTTGTTTGGTTGCATATAAACCTATATTGGCTTGGGCATTGGCCACCTTGCTCTCAAGCTATCCAAAAATCTATTTCAATTGCATGGATTACAACAAGAAAATGACCTGTGTAATATCCTGGTGCGAGAACTTCATCTTGTTTGTAGCCGTGCTCCCCAACAAGCTGCCGGAGTGCCTCTGCAACCAGACCTTTATAACTGCAACACAAACACTATGAGCGCACTGCTACATGGACAAACCAATGCAACATCTCTTTTGGATTTTAGGATACTGGTAGTCCACTAAAGTCACTAACCTGTATTTGCGGTTCACCTCATCCGCGGTTAAAGCGTGTTCGAACATGAGCACTTTGTGGGTATCCTGAAGTCGAGGTCCAGTGTAGTCTCTGTATTCCAGCTCCACGGCTGCATCCAGTAGTGAAAGGTATCGACGTACAATCAGGGCATATGGGCTGTCTACAAAACACAGAAAAGGGGCAGCAAACTCTTTTACCTTACAGAAATCCTTTTTGGAATACAGTTTCCTTTTTCATGTTGATCTTTGTATTAAAAGATAGTAATATACTGACTATTTATACTAGTAAATAAACACTGCAGAAGAATTGCGATGAATGTTATGTAAAGAAATAAATCCACCAGCAGAGGTCACTATCGCTATTTGTTACCTTTAATATGTTTGCAAGAGTGTGTACTGGTCTAATTCAGTTTTAGTGTTTGCTTATGTCTGACCAGGGTATTATAAATAAGTTTCATTAAACATTCAAAAGCAAACATGGAGCCTCGAACCTTCTGAGCAAATAAGGATATTTAAAGGCTGACTATTTTATCTTTCCAAGAGACGAGCTCTAGTCTTCTTAGCAGTCCACAAACATCTTTCAAACAAGCATTCAGTAATGACGAACTCACTGGTAACATTGCTGATGAACGATGGAGAGAAGACACGGTGAAGAACAAGGCCAGGAAAATGGCTCAGCTGAAACAAGGACATGAGGATGTTTACGGTGGCCAGCGGAGAACTCAGAGCTTTTAGTTCAAGCACCATCTCCAGCTTGGAGAAAAACTGAGCTTCATTAGCCGGCCGATAACTCATGCGACTGAACGGGAAAACAAGTTTCTGGATCACCTAGACACAGAAAATGTAGAAAAGTTAAATACAATACATAGCTCTGCTGGCTTTATCGGCATTATATAATGTGGAAAATGAAATGTAACGTTTTTTGTTTTTTTTAATTCTCTATAAAAACAATTTTTTAAAAATCCAAAAGTTGTCTAACCTTGCTGTCCAAGTATTCACCCTTCTTGACCAAGAAGTCAGCGATAGTGTCTAGCAAGCGTGTCTCTCTGAGGCGATGGCGAGCAATGTATTTGGCGATGAGGGCCATGGTGTAAGGCGTAATGCTATCAACCTTTTTAGGCAACTCCTCTAAAAAAAGATAAAATGGTTTTAAGTTAACCTCATTCCTCATCCCCCATTCAGTTTGTAGCAACAGGAAACTGTATTAAAGCTGTATTCTGATTCTGGATAATGGTTTGGTTTTTGTTTCAAATAGAGATCATAGTGGGTTTATGGTGGATTATTTTTTGCAGATTTATTAAAAAAGAAAAACTAAAAATATCACCTAAGTATTCAGACCCTTTGTTTAGTATTTAGTAGAAGCACCCTTTTGATGTAATACAGCCATTATAGCCTACAGTCTTTTTTGGCTGGGACATTCATGAACAGTCACGGAGTTGTTGTGAAGCCACTCCTTTGTTATTTTAGCTGTGTGCTTAGGGTCATTGTCTTGTTGGAAGGTAAACCTTCATCTTTCCCTCGATTGCAACGAGTCATCCTGTCCCTGCAGCTGAAAAACACCCCTGCCAGCACCATGCTTCACTGTTGGGACTGCTCTAGGAAGGGTTCTGGTCATCCCAAACCTAAGTCTAAGAATTTTTTTTGTAACCTTGGCCAGATCTGTGCCTTGCCACAATTCTGTCTCTGAGCTCTTCAGGCAGTTCCCTTTACCTCATTGTGAGCTGTAAGCTCTTATACAGACAGGTGTGTGGCTTTCCTAATAAAGTCCAGTCAGTATAATCAAACACAGCTGGACTCAAATGAAGGTGTAGAACCATCTCAAGGATCATCAGAAGAAATGGACAGCACCTGAGTTAAATATATGAGTGTCACAGCAAAGGGTCTGAATACTTAGGATCCTGTGATATTTCAGACTTTCTTTTTTAATAAATGCAAATTTTCTGCAAAAATGTCAACAATTCCGTGTTTTTCTGTCAATATGGGGTGCTGTTTGTACATTAACTTAATTTTTTTAAATAGCTGCAATATAACGGAGTGAAAAAATTTAAAGGGGTCTTTCCGTACACACTGTATTTTGCTTTAAGGAAATTATTTGAGAAGCAAAAATAAACCAACAAACTGTAGGTCATTCATTAATTTTTCTATTTTAACAAATTTTGCAGGTAAACTAAATTAATTCAAAATCAAAATTTTAGTCACATTATGATTAAATTCCATAATATCTCTCTCTACACACACGCACACAAATATACTGCAGGCAGATAAAAACACAGGTCTAATAACAATGTTAAAATATCTTTACTTGTGGAATATCACATTATACAAAATGACAAGGCTTACAGTCAGTGTACTGATATAAACAGTTCATTGTTGTGACATCTACGGATCATTAATATACTGTATGTAAATAAGCCTACAGTGTGAGACTTGGAGAACAAAATGATTAGCATATCAACAGATTCCAGTTACAACTGCTTTCTGTGATTGAACACTTCCACTAAAGTCAGAGCAAATCAGAACAGGTTGACCATTTAAACAACTTATTATTTAAAAAGTTCAAATTTGACCTCCAAACATTTGATCCCAGTGATTTCAGATCCAGTGATCATATTATGTATTTTCAGCATCCAGTAGTGGAGAAGGAAGGGTCCATGAAAGGCCTCTCATTTGCAGAAACCACCAGCACAGACTGCGAGTGGTGATGTTTTTCTTTCATTGTATGACAGTGATAACATCAGTGTAGTTTGTTTACATGGTCCAAGTCCTTCGCAGTTTTGCTTTAGCATGAGCCAGTGGGTGACAAGAGGTCTCAGCTGCTCCTGTGTCTCACATAACATCTAACACAACACAGTGAAGCACACTTAACTGCATATACACATTACTCAGAACACCCAGTGAAATATTATTTCAACTAAACACATTAGATGACAAATTAAACTGTAATAACATGTTATGTTGTAATATGTCCATGCATATTTAAAAATCTTTTATGAGCTATTAAAATAAGGCAGGTCATAATGTCTACTGTGTTTGATGAAAACAACATTGATAAAACATTCAAACAGCAAATCTTGGCTCAGTGACTTCATGACTGTAGTTGCCCAAAGCTACACAATAGTGCTCTAACAACTGCGCAGTTTAGAGTACAGTACTTAAAAAGTGTAATAATGAATGCAGCTACTTCATAAAAACATAGAAAGCAGAGCAAAAGAAAGGCAAAAAAAGATTAAAAAATAGAATTTCTGTAGGAAAACCAGTTCTAAAAACAGTCAGTGACGCATTGTGATCCACAAGGGTTTCACAAGCTCTTTCACAGTCATCCAATCAGAGAAGATCTGAACAGGAAGTGGACAGCAACATTCTAGATGATTAAACATCCCGTCACAACAGGACTAGGTCATTCATGTGCTTCTGCTACACCAAAGGGCTGTATAGAGTCACTCAAAAGAGGTATAAAAGTTATAAAAAAGAATGGTGGTCCCCAAACACCGGACCCTGCTGTTCGCCCTGAAACTGAGTTTATTGAGCATTGAGATGAGAGTTCGCGGTTGCCATTTGTCAAAAGCCAGCATTCTTGAAGATGAAATTGCAACCCCATGCATGAGCAGTTGTCTGTGCCTGCATTGTAAGGGCACTGGAATGTGTTCGACTGGAATGTAGGAAAACTTTTGATGGCCCAGTGACAGGTGCTGGGCATGTGCTCAAGGCTTCGCTCTCAAAGTTCAGTGGTCAGCAGACCTTTGGGCTTGTGGTTGTCGTCCTTGATTGGGTGAGCCACAATACTGTCAAAACCAATTCAGAACAAACATAACTCAACTCTTTTGTGTCAGTATGATTTTTTTAAAGAAAGTACTTTTATTCACAGCAAGGATGCATTAAATTGCAGTAAATATATTCATAATGCTATACAATTTCTAGTTTAGAACTTTCAATGTTTTTTACATTGTACTTATATTTTTGAAAATACCTAAATTTTCTATTTTATTTTTTTTTGTACTTTTATAATTACACTGCTGACCCATAGTAGTTACCTAATATACCCACCTAATATAAAGTGTGACCAGTATTATTAATCAATTAAAGCCTTGGTAAGCATAAGAATCTTTTCACAAACATTGAACAAATCTTACAGATCCCAAACCTTTAAGCGCTATTAGATTTAATTTAATACACCACTACTTTGTGGCTCTCCCTGGAGAAATATGCCCAAATGGTAAAATTACAGCATGACTGCTTTGGAAAATAACAGGACTACTTTGCTCAACAAAGCAGAGAAAGGCAATGGAGTAGGGATGAAACAAACCTTGTGGCAATCACATTGTGAGTGTGAGAGAGATGGGGGAGTGAGGAAACAGCAGCCCCTTCAGGATGGTGAGATGCTGACATCTTTGCTGTACTGTCAAGGAGGCCGTTAGTAAGGGTGCCAGACTGCTAGAGGTGAGAGAGGAAGCAGGGGGACCGTCAGTCACTAAATCAACTACTAGAAATGTGAGAAGTGATGGTAATGAAAATGTACACTCCACTGAGCATGAGTCAATATCATCTGCTGAATATGAAAGCTTCTTCTAAATCTAGAAATTTACAGAACTGCCGGGGAATATGAAGAGGCATCCCTGTGCAAACGCTTCGATAAATTAGCTGTTCTTTTACAATTAAAACTCTACAGTCAGTTGTAGGTATGGTTAAATCATATTAAATGTAGCATATTTAGAGTATTGAATCAATCTATTATCAGATGTCACTTAATCAAAATGATTAAAGAGGTCAACTCACTATAGGTGCTGAAGCTGGAATGATCCATCGAGGAGTGATTGTGGGTTTGGGAGCAGGGACCTGTATCAAATCAAATATTTTAATAGAATATTAATACTTCAACGATGTGAAAACACCTAAAGAGAACAGGAATTATTGTGCCATACAGTCAATTATAGAGCCAAAGGTTCGCTTACTACAAGCATACAGTGAGCTGCAGTGCTGAACTTACTACAGGGATGGGGTCTGTGAAGTCTATCAGGTTATCAGTCAGAGGAGCTGTCAGCGGCTCAGGATCCTGAACTTTGACCTGCATTGTAAAAAGCCACATGCTCTAAAGCCAATGCCAACCAAAAGCACATTCAATGACTAGGTCTGCATTTCCTGCAGGATGTCTCAATGCAGGTAATACATCAAAAGAAGTGATGCTTTTGTAATTCCAAAAACTGGGAAAGTTGGGATACTAAACAAATTGTGAATAAAAACTGAATGCAATGATGTGGAGATGGCAAATGTCAATATTTTATT
>JAUCMU010000042.1:12245088-12258579 GCA_032275025.1 Enteromius treurensis
TGTAAGTCAACAGATTTTGTGTATTGTTTTTTGGTCCAATAAGTAATATCTCTGTCTTATCTGAGTTTAATAGCAGATTTATCAACTAGGTTTTGCAGTTTGCACTAATAGTTTTGAGAAATGCATGAACTTTTGTGCAAATTTAAAACTGTTGTGAGAAAAGCACCAAAGCGACTGGGAAAAAACTGTAAGAACCAAGGGTTCACAAAATTATGAGGGGGGTTATTTTAATATTTTTTGCCTTTTGGTCTATATGTAAACATCTTTTGTGTAAAACATCTAGCTCGGTACAGTACCAAATATAAATAAATAACATAACAAAGAGTTATACTGAGTCCTCATAAACCAAATCAGGACCCCATAACCCATTATTATACACACACACACACACAAGACTTATTGAAACACAGTTCACTGTTGGATCACAGAGTTGTCATATTGAGTCCTCAAAAACCAATTCAGGACCCATAACCCATCTGAAAAATCTAAACAAAATAAGAGGTATTATTCAATAAATCCATGTTATTTTTTTATTTAGTACTGTACGGAGTAAGATATTTTACACAAAAGATGTTTACATGTAGTCCGCAATACAAAGACATAGCCAATATTTCTTAAATAACCCCCCTCAAAAGTTTGTGTGGTTACCTGGATGATTTGTTTGTTTATTTCTTTTGGTGACGGTTGCTCATGAGTCTCTTTTTTGATCTGAACAGAACAAACGCATATTTGAACCATTTCTAGCAGTGACTGCATGATTTTGAGATCATCTTTACACACTGAGGACAGTTTAGGGACTCAAACAACTATTAACAAGGTTCAAACATTCACAGATGCTCCAGAAGGAAATAAGATGCATCAACAGCCTTTTGAAATTTGAATATCAGAGTAAATTGTACTTTAATTTGTCTTCCAGAAACATGCAAGTATCTTCTGTTGCTTCCGAAAAGGCAGAACTATAAAATATGAAAAATATCTACAGGACACGGAGGATTTTTCTGAAGATCAGTGCTCGGTTTAACTGTTCAGATTCATCTATGAGATAATCAGGTGATTCATTAAGTGACCATTATTACAGGGGCTGACCTAGAAAATTATTTATGGCGTGGCAAGGGGGTGGCATTACATTTATGAGGGGTACAACACTGAAGCAAAATGACATTTTAAGTATTCAAATTTCTTGGATGAGACAAGAAAACAAATTCAATAATTTAAGTGCAAGTAAAGCAACAAAAGTCCCTTTAAGTCCATGTATCCCTAATTGTTGAACAAAATAACACATTTGCAAGGAGTGGAAACTAAGGATATGTTCTGCTTCGTCACTTCTTTCTAGCTTTTTGTCATCAGTTTCTATATTTCTTTCTTCCAACACATCATAGACTGAAGACCCAGGTTAACAATTAATTAATCTTTTTTTATTTCTTATAGCATTGCACCACATGAATAATTTTCTAGATCAGCCCCTGTAATAATGGTCAAGCATCACTTAATGAATCACCTAATTATCTCATTAACTTTAACACTAATTACTTTTAACACTGCACCCCAGCCCTGTGTATTTTGTGTGTCCCTTATTAAACACAGCTGATTCAACTCATCAGATCGTTAGTAGAGACTGCAATACCTTTAACACTAGTGTTTTTGCTAGTGTTGCCTGAGACGACACAAATAATGGCGTCTCCAGCCTAAAGACCGAACATGGACACACCTGTAAAAAAGAGGAGGATGATTCCATTCGCGGGTTTGTGCACAACATTAGTTGTGTGTAGACTTCGAATAAGAGTCGTTCAAGATTCTTCAGCGCCTTGTAGCAGACGAGTCGTGAGAAGTACGTTAGAATGGCAGTATTTTCGGTTGAGAAAAGAACAACATCTCTTCAATCCGAGAAAAACGGAAGGCCTGTAAAAATCAACGGAATAAGGAAATCAATCAGTAAGTGTATTCATATATTGTTTCATTACAAAAAATCTAAATATACTGTAAACTGGGTAGGTAATTGAATATGTTTTAAAGGTTCACAGGGAGGAGATTTCGATGTTTATTGCGGCAGAGGAACTTACGTGACTGTGGTTGAAGATCTGGGCTTTTCGTTTACAAAGGCTCCCGGAGACGAGACAAGGGCCGTGGCCGAGATCAAGTAATGGCACCAAAAGTACCCGAGAGTAAATTCGTTTTTTTGGTAGCAACAACGACTCTAATTTTTTATTAAATTAGGCTGTAAATGTTCCAAAAATAATAAACGTATTATTGTTAAATGGAATATTAATCAGGAATAGAAATGGGTGATTTCTAACTGATGTGGTAAATTCGTTGGATGTGGCGTTGTGTTGTCTTTAGGAAATTCAAAAAAATGTCTTGAATGTCTTTTTAAGTTTAGTTTTGATTACATTGTTATTCTATACTACGTTGTCTATAATCTCAGAAAACATCTTCTGAATTGAGTTGTTTTGGGCATAAAAACGGCCCAATTTCTACGAATAATTTACATTATCAAAATTAAAAGTATTAGTAACTTGACATTTGTATCTGGGTTAACATTGTGCTAACTCCCTTACCGAGACGGCTTTCAGAGCATTGCTGTTTAAGGAGTCAGAGTAGTTCAGTTTTGTGTGTAATCGTTTAGTTTTTATTTGTATGAAGTTAATTAAGAAAACGTTTGAGCATTATTGCTTGTTAAATAGTAGTTTGTGTTTTGAGCAGCGGTAGAACGTGAGTTGATTCTGTTTGAAGAATTTCTCAAATCATCATCTTGCTTAAAATAAAATGTATAGATATACTAAAACAGTTCAAGTATATAACACTGTTCAAAGCTTAAACCTGAGGTATATGGTAAGGTTTATCCAAGTCTGTGAAGAAGGTAGAAGGTGAATCGCGCAGGAAATTTTTTTTTTTTTTTTTTTAAGTAAAAAATAAAATATTTTACAGCATCATTTTGTAGGATGAAGTTCAGATGAAAAAACTATTTGAAATGGTTAAGGATCTACTTTTGCGTGTGCACTGACAATATGTTAGATTGAGCTTCCAGCCTTCTAATGTTGAACAGAGGCGCTTCACGGAAATTAACTAAAGTTAACGAAAAAGACATTAAAGATATTTATAAGACGTTTAAAAAATAATACACTTAAAATAAAAACCGTTTCGTCATAGCCTTGTAAAGACACCCGTTTACCAGTAAATAATAAAATATATATATTTCTTTTCCCCTTAGGTGGGCAGTGTGGAGGTTTTTGTCAGCCACATTAAACCATTAAAGAGGTGAGAGGTACTTCTATTGAGGTAGTGTCTACATGTCTGACGAAACTGGCTGCATAAAAATACAGTTATGGGACAACTTGGTTGGCGAGCTCTTAAGCGCAAAGAGCTATCCTATCCAAAATCTCTCCACTAGACATTTCGGGGGATCTCTGTTTTTAACCAGTACGAGAAGTACTGAAAGTGAAGAGGTCCAGAATCTTTCACTTGAGAATCCCAATGACTTTACAGTGGAAGAAGATGCTGTAATGACCGTATGTCGACGATGAAGAAAGTCTTGACAAAATGATTTAAAACCTCAAACAAAGTTTCACCGTTGTGAGAGATGTGGGCTTTTGCAAAAGAACCAAAGCTGGAATTGACCTGGAAATCATTGTCTACTGTAAGCACTACTTTGTAAAGACTGCCAAAAAGCAGAGCCTGCTGGAGAAGGTCATTCTACATGTGAGTGATCAGAGAGTTTGACTAGCGCCGGTTACCTAACTAATCTCCACTCTTTTATTCTCACTTCTCCGTCCCTCTTTATCTCTTTCTCTTCCTGTTTGCCCTTCTCTGTCCCTCAGAAATGTACTAGCACATTTTGAGATGCAGTAAAAACTTGGATTAAAAAACAAGCATATACAGCCGAAGCTTGTTTTAGCTGACCTGGTTTAGATGCCATCTGACTAACCAGCTAGACCAGAAACACACTAGCTCAGTGAAGCAGGGGGAAGATCTCAATCCATATAAAACCAGCAGAGTTTGGTTTAGTTGTCTTTTGGGTGTTGCGTGCTGAAGCACCTTAGCCAGAATGCTCATGATTATTTACTACCATTCAAAGGCTTTTTTTGGTGGCACTAAAGCTCCAAGTGCCATCACGTGGATATTTCATCTGAATTGTTTTTACCTTTGACTCCAGATCTTTATTTTTTTTTCAATTGTGTCATACATCACACATTGTTTTTTATGAGGATTAAACATATTTTTAATATAAACTTTTTTTTAATTTATTTTTTCCAGCTGACAAACCCAAAAAGACCAAAACAAACACTCATGTGGGATTTCTAGAAGAGGGATTATTTAATGTTTTTCTGAGTGATCAAATAATGTGTGAAGAAGTGTATGTTCATCAGCAGGAACTGTTGAACTAGAAGATTCTATGCACATATACACTGCTTTCTCGTAAATTATTATTCATTTAATGCAATAACTGAGAATTAAGAATTGATTCAACTTGATGTTCTTTTGTTTTGTCTTGTTTTTATTGGTAGGTGCGGAAACTGAAGAAAAACACCATAAAGGCACTGCAGAGTAAAGAGGAGTTTGGAAAGAAAATTGCTTTGTCCGTTATTAAAGAAAGGCTTAAGGAAACAGTACAGTGTTTTCCTTGTGTTGCTTGGTCAATTGTATCTCTCCTTTGTATTAATGATTGCTGTTGTACAGTGTCCTTGAGGGTTTTGAAAGGCGCTTATAAATGAAATGTATTATTATTATTATTATTATTGGAGAAGAGGGGCAAGTACAAAAGAGTACTGATAGTACAGTTATTGAAACACCACACGCCACCCACACCCGGCGTTGGGATTTCCAATCAGACTTTCTCTACAAGACCCAATGAGGAACCCGAGGCGGAACCAGGGACATCGTAAAAAAAATTACATTTGACTAGTTCTGTCCTAATCTTATTCCTTTATCTTCTTTTTTTATGTTTTCTTGTTTTTCAGAGAAGAAAAAAAAAAAAAAAGAGGAATTTGTCCACCCCCCCAAAAACAGTGACATTTTTCTTTAAAATGCTTATTTTTTGTTTGTTTGTTTCCGTTTACAGATTATTTAAATGAACTATTATCAAAATGTTACTTTTTGTATATATATATTTTTAATAAATAATGTTCTCTGAAATGTATGTAGAAGGTGTGTAGCACAAACAGATCAGAAGCGAGATGAATATGAACTGTTAGCTCTGAGAGCTGCTTTCCAGCGAAAACACTCTTCAGCACGTCTCTTAATGACAAAAATCAAGCGAGATTTGCTCTTTAAACGTTCTTCACAGCTTCCGTAGTCTCTACAATATGTTATGACGTCATCTGCACAGTCAACACACACCACGAGAATGAAGTGAAAAAACTCTTTCTTCTACGAGCTGCGGTTCACTGTTAATCATTGAACTTTGTGCTGTCGTCCTTCATTCAACATAAACCTCCACAATCTTCTGTTTAAACAACCTTATAGCACGAGCTTCTCACTAACGACACTGCACTCACACACCGCGTTCCTCTTCGTCTTCTTCTTCTGCTGCACTCTTGACGCGCGCGAAAAACAGACCACTCGCCAAAATAAAAGTCTCCCTAAAAAATCTTTAATAATAATATACCCGTTACATTTACATAGTTTGATGTTGATGAAATCTGCTCCTTTTTGCTCTTGTTGAAGAAGGTGATGTAGTATTTAGTAGAAAACCAAAATGGTTATCTTTAATATTTTATTTATAATATTTTGGATCATTTTATTTGTTCACTAACATGTTAAACTGTCTGTTTCTTGTTGAATGTTTCTCTTGTTTCATAAGGCTTAGAAATATAAAACAAACAAAAAAAAAACAATAAAAAAGTAGATTCTGTAGTTAACAATGCATTAAAACGTCACCTTCCTCAGCTTCTTTGTTATGCCTCACTGTAAGCAAGCACAATATTGTTAAAAACATATAATGTTTCTTCAACATTCACAGAACCTGTTTCTTTCACATAATAATATAAAATGGGAACATTTCCAGAAGAAGTTGATTTAAAAAAAATAAGTGTTCATTTTTTAAAAGACAGCTATCATTTTTTAAACTTAATATCTTCCAAGTGGCTTAAAGAGTATTTGCTATATAAGACCAGAATATAGGCCTAACTCTCATAAACTTTGCACTTTGACAGATATATGTCATGTATCCAGATCTGGTCTGCAGGAAACGTCATCAGATGTTCTCTCGAAGACACTTTCTTATTTCTATAGTGCTTTTAACAATACAGATTGTAGCAAAGCACTGAACATTATCAAATAGAAGAACAGAGTGATAGTAATGTATAATGACGAGATAAAACTTTATTTATCAAAAGCAGAGACGGTCTGGTCTCTGTAGTCAAGATGACGATAATCACTAGAAATCAGGTTTCCCAAACTAAGCAATCCAGACGCGATAGCTGCAAGGAGCCAAAACCCCATCCATGGAGGATGGGGAAAAAAACCTTGGGAGAACTGGGCTTAGTTTTGGCCAGTTCTCCACTGGCCGAACGCCCAGCACCTAATTTCCAGTTCAAGCTTAGTCTAAGCCCTGTCTGTGAAACCAGGCCGTAGTGTAGTAAGTGTATGCAGCAATGGCTACAAAATGAATTGGTTTTTATCCTCTTTTCTTTTGATATTTTTAGTCATTTGAGAATACATGAAACATTTTTGAGAACCTGTCAAGTGGTTTAAGAGATATAATAAAATGAAAAATCCTGTGGGTGAAGCCATGGTTGCTTTTATCTGAATGAAAACAAACTCAAACCATCTCCAACCAGCTCACATAACAAGGGTAACACACTGATCCAGCAAACTCCAGCAGACTAGTTTGTTGGCGTTTGTTTTTGCATTGTGAATTGCCCTATAGACAGTTCAGTTAAGAATTACTGTTACCCAACAGATCAAATCTCAATCTAAATCAGACATTTGTTTCTCCCCCAAGATCTGTTCCACTCCACCTGCTGTATACCTGCAGCAGAAACAAGACAGACTCCAGACTATGCTTTTAGATATGCTTTAATCACGGCCAGGAGGACCTCAGTACAACAGTATACAACAGTTATAATGCGTATGTGCATGGCAAAAATGTAATGATTCTGTCTAATATCATTGGTTCTTCATGTTTGCTTGTTACGTATGTCATGAGTTGTTATGGTTACACTTCTATTCAGACAGACGTCAAGCCACCTTGTTCATATACATTCAATATTTAAGCACATTAACTTTGGCTCAAGTGTTGATATTTAGTACTCTAAAGCATATGAGTGTAAAGCCTGCAAGTAAAGAAATGTTAGTTGTGATCAATTTAAAATGATTAATATAAAAAATTCCTTCACACACTCTCAAAAATAAAGGTACAAAAGCTGTCACTGGGGCAGCGGTACTCTTTTGTACCTATTAGGTTCAAATATGTACAGTGTAAAATAGCAAAATGGACCATTTAGGTTCAAACATGTACCTTTTGAAAAGATACCTCCCCAGTGACAGCTTTTGTTTCTTTATTTCTGAGAATGCATGTTACATTTCTTTAATATAGATTTATATTTTTCAAATGGCCAGCTGCAAATGCTCTTGATTCTTTTTACATCTCAGATGCATCCCAGACATCCAGTTAGCGGTTTCTCTTCTTCTTTATGGAACAAAATATATCCTGACCCAGTCTTATGACTCTTCACTGACGAGGGACATTCATTTTTCTTTTTTTCTATCTGTAATGAGAACAGTAAGAGCATTTTAGTGCAGGAAAATCTTGACGGCAACGAGATTGGACCATGATGCTGTTCTGTGAATGTAGGTTGTGTCTACATTGACTAATACAATAATTTGATTTACCTGTTCTGCTCGGTTGACAAATAAACACGTTTCCATTATGGTTCCTTTACAAAAGAAACAGAAAACGGGAGGCTGAAAAGAATATGACAAATATGTGAAACTGTCAGGTTTTTAAACAATGACAAGCATTTCAACAATCATTCTCTGATAGTAAATACTTACTTTCTTATCATCGGTTTCACATTGTTCCTGATGGCCACTCGGTGTTGTTTTGTCACATGAGGTGGGTCTCAGAATCACATTGACCATTTGGTTATGCTGTCATAAATGGGAAAGACACAGGTAACTCTAGTATAAAAAGTTGCTTATTTTTATGGAGTATTATAAGACATACACAAAAAACAAATAACCATCAAGTTAAAGCAAATAATTTAAATAACTTACTATTTTCCTCATTTTATAGAAGTCAAGGTGTTTGTCAATTGTTTGAAGCTTATTGCCTTGTTCTATTGCCTGGTCAACAATTTTTCTGTCATGGTCATTTAACTTTTCATATTCCCCTCCCTTTGTTGGCTCCAGCAGGAACAGAGCACTAAACAGGAACAGTAAGCCTCTCATCTTGTTCAGCAACTGAAGAGCTGTACTGATTTTCTGATCTTTCTCAGAATCAGTTACTGCGGTCACGTCCACAGATCACAGCAGCTGTGATTGGTCTGCTTTATAAGCAATAGCCCTCCCCCAAATCATGAAAATAGAGGGTTTCTGCTGGCTTTATATGGCAAATTTAAGTCACTTAAGAGGCATTTCAAGAAAGAGAATAGAGAACACAATTTGTTAATACACATGCTCTTAAAATGTATGAGCTGTTTTTATTGTAACATTTTGTTAAAAAAAAAATGAATGCACATTTTTGGTAAGAAAAACAGCTGACAAAACAAGCACTGCTTTGGGGCAAAACCATTTTCCCCCCAAAAGGCATGAATTTAGGATTATTTGATACTCATGTTTTTTTTCTCCATCTGTTTTTCTGCTTTCAAAGTACACATGAAAAAAAGCTTACACGCAACCCCTGATAAAGCATTCAATGTTTGATTTGAACATGAAGCAACCATTACCCTTGACTTGTTGCTGCATTTGTATCCACTATTTACTCTTAATTTCACTTTAATACACTTTAACCTTAAGTCCAATGCCCGTGAACAGAAGTTATGGGCTTCACAAAGAGAAAAAAGAAACAGACCCAAGTGTCATTTGAAGAATTTATTGTTCTGACATTCGAAACCAATAGCATCATAACAGGCTAATGACAATATCTTAAACAATAAGACGGGGGAAAATGACAAAGCAACTCAATTTAAAGAACATCTGACTGGAATGGAAAGTAAACCAATGACTCAAAAAAGGAGGGAAGGGGAGGGGCATCCAGTCGTTCACATTGACATACAGCAACAATAAAAAAACAAAAAACATGAGCGTGTCCTTGCCTCTGTCCCAAGAAGGGATTATTAATAATATTAATATCAACATCGATAAAAAATAATTACAAGTTATAAAGAGAAGCCAATACCACTGGGAAGAGTGGCTGGCGGCTGCATCTGTGTAAGTGAGGAAGATGAAAGGAAGAGAAGAGAAGGTTATGGGTGGGATGTTTTTTTGACAGTCTATGCAGAGAGGTCACTGTTGTCAAACCGTTCCTGATCATACACCTCAGCGATGACCTTACGACCTCCGAACCAGCGGTTGTTGAGAGCCTGAATGGCCTTGTTCATCTCTGACGCCGCTGAAAACTCCACAAAGATCTTGACAATGACTTCAGCATCCTCCTCCTCGCCCTGCTTCTCCTGATAGATGATCACTCTATTAACGGCTCCAAACTTCCCACATTCCTCCGTTACTTCTCCTTCCAGATCGTCATCTATGTCCTCCGGTCCAACCATGTTCCTGAGCACCATAACCGTTGACTGTGGAAAGAGCACCCAGAAAAGCGTTTCAATATCACTGCTCTACAACACAAGTAGGTTTAAAATGAGACTTATCCTGAAGGAAGAGTATAATTGTTTAAAAGACAGTGTTTCAACATTTTCAATTTAAAAGGACCCTGGGAAAATGTTTCACCGTTTCTACAAATTAAGCAGCACATCTGGTTTCAATAATGATAATAAATATTACTTTTGCACTCCAGTAAAAAACTGAAGTAATGGCAACTGAAAAATCAGCAGTCATCACAGGAATAAATTACATTTTTAAACATTAAAATAGAAGCTGGACTCTAAATTCATAACAATATTATGAAAATGGGTAAAGGCATTCATTCCTACTCTGGGCCTTCATTAAACAGTTTTAAATACCCATTTGAAAAAGTTAATGGCATACATTTAAAAAGGTTAAAAAGAAATGCCTTTCTAAAAAGTAACCCCCCCTAAATTAATGCTCCTAATTTTTTTTTTTTTTACTGTGCTTTCAGGTGTAAAGCCCAGATTTTTTTACTAATCAACTGAGAACTAACCTCTTGTTTCCTCAACAGTTTCTGCATGACCATATGTCTGGCGCTGCTGCCAGAGATGCTCATGTGCTCCTGCTCACTGAGCATTTCCTGACCCGTGCCGTCTTGAGCGGATTCTTCCTCTTCTTTTTCCTTCTTCGCCTCTTGGGCTGCAGCCACAGCAGCTGACAGTGACGGCGGAGAGGCCAACACCGGGTTCACAAGGCCCACCTGAGGCACAACAGGGAGAGTGGGCCGCGCTGGTGTCACCCCTGCACAGAATCACAGGAGTCAGTGTATTAACTGTGGTCTGAAACATTTCTGCTAGACACCTATACAATCCCTCTCTACGCAAGCAAAATAATCTTTTTACCAGACTCTACAGCCTTAATAACCGTTCCCTAAAAATAATTATTTTCTTTTTTTTTTTACACAACTACAATGATCAGGATGAAGTAATGTAGAAAATTAACATTTTGTTAATTAACAAAAATTAAGTGCTTTCCTGATAATCTTCCCCTTCAGTAAGATGTTCACTGTAGTAACTGGATCATATATATGGCGAGTGAAATAAACTGTCAAAAGAATGTTCAATTCTGTGAATGAAAATGGATTACAGCAACAAGGAGTGCTAGAATAGACGTTAATATTTTTACAGAATAATGACTTAGAATTCAGCCAGACATTTTAAAATTTTACAGAAAACTCCCTTTCACAAAAATCATAAAAACAAACAAACAAACAAAAAAGAACCATGTAGAAATCGGACAGTTCTGGCAGTGCTTCATTCTTCCTCTATACCTGCTTCTTGCCTCTGTGACTAAAATTGAGCATTTAATAAAAAAAAAAAATTACAAAAAAGGGGTCGCCGTCCCCTCTTCGAAGCAACATCGATTTCTCTGGGCTTGGCTTCAAGATCAATTCCACAAAAAACAAACAAACCACAGGATCTGAGACTCACTGGCCAATAGGAATGAGAGATTTGTTTATGAGGGGAGGGGTTAGAAACAGTCCTCTTCAAACTTGGTTGATCAGTGTGCAGCAAAGGGGAAGGGTCATGACGAATGTGGAGAATAAAGACAGGGAGGGGAAGAAAGGAGAGAAAAAAAGGAGAAAGAGAGAGAGAGACAAGGAGAGAAGAGAAAATAAAAGAGAAATCTATTAGTGGACACGTCCCACGACAGGCCACGTTAAACTGAGTACTGTGTAGGACAATAAAAACCTGAGGGAGAGAGAGATTGTGCACATTTAAGCTAATGTGGAAATGGGAGATCGGACAGTGTTTACAAGTTAAACAACCACTTAAAATTTGTGATCTGACCTACACTGTGTAGCCCTAAGTAATGTGTGGGAGGTCATGCCTGCTGAATAAAGGCTTTAAAAGAAAAATAAGGCATGTGTTTGTCATTATCTCTCAGTTGGACTGCTGTATATGTTCCTGACAACCCTTTTTTCAAAAACACCACATTGAATGCTATCGTTCATGCAAATTACACCCAAGTGAAGGGCCCCACTCTTACACAACACAAGTCAACCACATGCAGAACGAAAACACTCAAGACATACCACACGATTAAGGCACACCAGTGAACATACTTTGTTGGCCACAGTACTGATAAAATAGTTAAGATGTCATAAGACACTTCTGAATGCACCTACCTGTAATGACCCCTGGGGCCTGAGCTGCCATGACGGCCTGTGGGAGCTGAGGCAGGTTCAGGCCCGTTCCCCCGGTCATCGCCCCCAGAATAGATGCTCCCGCTACCGCCTCCTGGAAGAACAGAGTGGGACATATAGGAACACCGCCTGGACAGCGCCCGTTAAAAGCACACAAAACACCAACACCAGTGGACAAGCACAAACACAAGGACAGGACATGAGAGACCTTCGCACACACACAGACAAGCCTTGGGCCAGCTGCATAGAAATGAGAAGTCGGAGTTTATGAGCTATAGGGAATCGGACCGCTTATTTTGACAAATTGACTTTCTGTAAAACTGTTTTCCTTCACAAGTTTGCGACATTGAAGAAAAAAATATTCTATACTAGAGCTGGGAGGATGCGTCATGAATTGAGAAATGATTCTGAGATTATCCGAATACATTGCGTTTCCTCTGGAATCAATTCAGCTCTTAGATTTGAACAGATGGCACTGCATGCTTTAAAGACTCAAGTGAAATTCTGAAAATCTTAATTCTGCATTGATGTATTGTCCCAGCCCTATTCTATACCTGCTCCACTTTCACCTAGTTAACTGAAGCAGTGAGTAAAACCATGTCAAGTGGCGGTATTGAATATGGTTATATAAAAGTGAACACAGGAGTGCCTTTATTCAAATCTAGAAAGGACTTTAGCCTAAAACTATGCAAATGCTCATTACTGAAATGCTGACACTCATCTTAGGCCAGGATGTGTCTCAATCAGCTCCCTAGCTGATTAATAAGTAGTTCGTCTACACAAATCCAGTCACTGGTAAGTTCCCTGACTCACTGTACATTGGTACAGTGATCACACAAATTCCAGTAACATGATTACGTACAACGTCAATATTGTAGAACGTCATCACTGGAATAATCAAACAATAGACAGGACCTAACTAACATATATATAAATATATTTTTTTTTTAGTAAATTCTTTTTATACAAATGCTCTTACAACATTTCAGCCTTGAGTTGCGCGCGGATGACATATCAAACACACAAGAGGGTTTGAAATGAGCTCACGGGCCCTGTTTCTTCGCATTTACATCTGTTTTCCTCTCGCGGAAATGATTTACCGCACTCGCCAGCATCAGTGGTGCGCTCGCTTATTAATGCCATGGATTTGCCGCCATAAATTAAGTGTTTTTCTCTAGCTGGTTGCCGCTGCAGGGCAGATGCTCGCGATGCCAGCTCAGCATCGTGATGTCTATCGGCCATCAGCAATGGACGATGGCATCGTCTATCAACCCAACCCTAGTGTACAATGAAAATCAGTAAATATCCCCATTACAAGTTAAGCCTTTTAAGCAAAATAAAACCCTAAATTTGATTTAAATTAAAGTAAAAAAAATAATAAAAAATATTGTACTGAAGAATGACATGACACCATTAAGCGGAGGGATGCACTAATGCAGCAAACACATCGGCTGTGTGAAAGCATTTAAAAGTGTCTGACAGCAAGTTACAGTATGATGGCTGAAACCTGAAATCTGCACTGGAACAGTGTTACTCTTCAGCTGCTCAGTACCAATGTACAT
>JAUCMU010000042.1:12266363-12278201 GCA_032275025.1 Enteromius treurensis
GAAGTATCGATATAGAATTTATGCGCTAAAGCTAAACGGAAAAATACTGTGTCGACATTTACAAAATGTTATCGATACTGAGCATTTCCATCAGCTATATCGGTAAAATATTTGAAGCGCTACATATTTTTTCGCAAAAATGCCTTGGATGGAAACATGGCTAATGTCGCCAAGAGGTCTGAAAAGTCGCTAAATCTTGCGACAAAGTCGCTAAGTTGGCAACACTGTAAATCTCGATTTGACAGCTCACTGATTCAAACGATCCGTTCAGAGCGAGTCTCCAGTGAACCGAGCTCTCAATAACAACTGGCGCGCGCGACTGTTGATGCGTAAAGTTACTAATGTCGAGTTTTAGGATTAATTAATTTAACTGAAAATAATATTTAGGTACAAATTGTCAATTTGTTACACTGCTGTAAAGGGTGATCAATTTAAGCCCACTGAAATGAATGCAGACACATCAACTTCAGTATATCTATAGGTCAAAAAACGATCATATATTCCTGCTGCTGTAACGTGTAATGCTACGCATTTAGCCCTACGTCTGTTTTTATGTTGTTTATCAACGGTATACATTTTTTATATTTTTATTTTAATACTACAACTAGCCGAGTAGACATGAATGTTTATTCATAACCGTACCATACTGAAAATAAGTAGGTCTAACTATTGTTTTCTGATGCAAATTATTTAGCTAACAAGCTTGCTTGGGGCTACGTTATAGTCATTTTTAGATAGTGTCGAATTATTTTTGATATATTACATCTGTGTGGAAAAGAAAGTATGTGATGTTCATGTAACTACAGTAATTATTAAAGTGGGAAGTAATTTGGCCAGAAGTGTTTACAACACAGACAGGAAGAAATAAGGCTATTAGTGATCATCTAATATTAAGTAGCATGTTTTAGCAATATGCAAAGTGTATTCAACGGCATAATGAAAATATAATAACATATTTCAATTAATTATTGTACACATCTGTAAAACTAAGTTGAAATCTACTTTAAATATATAGTAGAGCTTTTACACAAAATAAATAAATTCAGCCGAATTAAAGTGTTAATTTTATATTTTAATGTTATAGTATTTCATGTCACAGTATACAATTTCAACACACACACACACACACAAAAAATAAAAATAATAATTAAATTAAACTGCCCAAAGTAAGTCTGGTTAATGCATTTGATTAAGATGAGAAAGGACACGAGGAATTAGGAAGAGTATATTTAAACAGTTACTCACTGTACATTCATGTCTCTTGTGTCTACATACAGACATGTTATTGGAGTCTCATAATAACACTGCATGGGAGGATGGTGACTTTCTTCTTGACATCTGAATTATTTGAATTTGCAAGAATAAATGGAGACTACAAATCCCTTGTAATAGTTTTCTGAAGCTGCAATACATCCATTGTTCAACCATGCCAATATAACAAAAATGAACAATTCTGTAAAAGCATTCCTTTCCTGACATGCACATGACATGCACATGTTTTTAAGTAATATTGGGAAGTCAAAGCCATTGGAGAGTACAGTACTGAAAGCATCCCTAAAACAGATACTATTGCTTTGGACGTCATGGCAACATAGATGTTTTCACAGAATGAATACTGCTGTAAATATGCATTTATCAGTCAAATACAAGACGTTATATTTGCAACGTAGTACCCACTCTTGCCAGCACTGCACCCAGTACATCTTTGGCCTTGACATGGTTCAAGTTCTCCCATATAGAATACATATGAAGTAGTGTATGAATCATTTCACATGACATAAAATGTACACATACTGTGGAAATATGTCAGGGCCAAATAGAATAAAAGCCCTTCATACCCAATGGACCATTGTTTCTTATGATTCAGTCAACAGTCAGTTTTTTTGTATGCTATCGAGCTGCATTAATTAGTGTAAGGGACATAAAAGTAATTAAAAGTAAACGCGGCCCATATGTGTTAAACACCTCTGAGCAGTCAGCTGATCCAGGATCAGGTCATATTCACATTAAAAAGGCATATAAAGAAAAATCCCATGTCAACATTGTTAGACTCATGAACAGGACTCCTGTGTCATTAACTCTTAACGTTTTAATGAAATTTTAAGATTATAGTTCACCCTTTTTCTTGGAAAAAGACATCTGGAGAAGTGCTGTGCTTTATTGCTTAAAACTGAGAAATGGTCAGATGGAACATCTTGTGCACTCAAGGTCAGAAAGAGGTTTTAAAATATTTTTTTGAAAGAAGTCTCTTATGTTGCATTAATGTTTATCAAAAATTCAGTAAAACAGTAATATTAAAAAGTTACAAATAAAAAGTTGTGCTGCTTAATATTTTTGTGGAAACCACGAAATATTAATATTTCTTCAAATTTTTAGGGATAATAGAAAGTTTAAAAGAGCAGCATTTATTAAAAACATTTATTTTTCATACCAATGTAAAGGTTTTACTGTCACTTTTAATAAATCTAATGTGCCCTTGCTGGATAAAAGTATTAATTTCTTTCAAAAAAAAATCCCCCAAAATCTTACTGACCCAAAATGTTTGAAGGGTAACGTATTACTTCAGAATACCACTATTGCCACTACATCTGCAAAGTTACCATCTGCATGAAAAAAAGCAATTGAGATCCACATAAAAGACCTCTTAGACTGTAAAATTCAAAGATTAAGATTAAAAATTCAAGATTAAGGGCAAGAAATGAAAGAAAATGGAACTGAAATATATTAGTATAATAGGTGCCAAGAGCACTTTTGTCATAGTACCGTACATTCGTTTGCTCAACATCAGCTTGTAAAAGCATGAAGAATAAGATAATTTAGAAATGTAGAATCAAACATTTTAATGCATATCATATCCTTGCTTAAACCTTTAAACATGTATGCCAAGACCATGTATTAATTGTTTAAAATAATAAATAACATTTATCTGGAACAAAACTGTCTGTTTGAGATTTTGTCCGTTACGAGATGAGGTTGGATTATGTCATGGAGGCACAAAGAAGGATGTTATTAAAAATCCTTCAAACTGATAAAAATCATAACCAAAATGCTGGCACTGAAGCAGAATCTCTGCAGGTGATATAAACGTTCATCATGGTGAGATGATATCGGTTATTCAGCCTTTTAAGATCAAAATGAACAGTTTGAGCTCTTTGGAGTTTGTGCAGGGACCATACGGTACGGTGCAAGCTTTTCTCCCCAGGCCCATCCCTTATTCTGAAGCCAACTTGTCATGACCTTTATTTTGTAATGTTGCGCTTTCGGTCTCATTTTCCTCTTCCGGATCTCTCGCCATCTCTTTATCTCGAACTCTGGCCCAGTCTTCAATCTCTGTTTGTCTATTATGTGACCAGCTGGGCTTAGTACATCACAGCCATGGCAGTAGGGGAGGAAGACGTCCCTGACCAGTGCTTAGATAATGCATCCTCAAGAAAACATGCCAACTTCTCGCAGTCCTCCTGCACGACACAAAAACAAGATAATCACAATCAAGCATGAAGCAAAGCTATTCAGCTTCCTATGAAGATTAAGACATAAATAAAAACTAAACAAGAATGGGTAACGTTTTTCATTCCTTCGCATGATTTACTTGGCTTAGACTAGAGGACTAAAGTTATTGACCCCCTTTTAAAATGCTTAGGGTTGGGTGATCAACACAATGGAAGTCACAACACAAAATTGCTATACGAATCGAACAACGCCTTAAAAGTTTCATGTGGTTTCCAGCGCATAACAAATTAATAACTCAAACTTACAACTACTATATTTATATAAGCTTTACATACATTCAGGACATTCATGTAAAATAATACATAGCAAATATAAAATGCTTGATTTTTTTTTATATAAATCAAAGCTGGATAATATATTCAAACTTATCTATATACTTACACTCATACTATATAAACATTTTCATCTGTTTGAGTGCTTATGGTCAAAAAATATAAACTATGTTATCGTCCAACTCTTGTCATGCTACTCATGCTACTAAAAGGCATGGTAAGAAGATCTTGTGCTTACCTCACTGATAAAAGCATGGTGAACCAACTCACTAGCCAAATCTTTGGGACTGTCAGCTGGGAAAAAAAATGTAATAATAATAAATGACCTAAAAATAAAATGCAAAAACACAACATTTTAATGTTTAAAATGTGACTTACATGGCAAAACATCACAGCTAAGCTGCCGGTGAAGCCTGTCATCCATTTTTAAAAAGAGAGAGAGCTACAGAGGAAGAAAGGATAGATTATGCACAATGTCCACAGCTTTTTAGACGAAGAGACATGTAAAAACAACATGCCAAAGAATTAAACTCACATGACTCCTTGTGCCTTCCTCATTCGCTTCCAAATTACAGTGGACCTGGACAACCTGTATGAAAACAGGAGGATTTGGTTAGTTAATGCCTCTTATCTGTTGCACAAATCAAACAAAACAGGGTTTTAAGAGGACAGAGTTTCACAAAGTTATTAAGAATTAAATAAAATACTGCTTGTACATGTATGAGACACATTGATCACAGTTTCTGGGAAATATTTAAGCAGACGTCAGATTGACCCTTGCTCATCATCAGTATCGGATCTGCACAAACTTTCCATCAGTCTGCCCACATTTGTATTTTGCTTTAAAAACAACTATGCCAAGTTTAAAATGAATAGTGAATCTGAGCCTTGTTTATTTACACAGACTGTGTGAACGAACTGATCGGGAAACATGAATCCGTTTTCCCCAAGCTTTGTGTGAGGTATAGCATAATTACTTGGGATTAGAAATATTGTTTCTAACATAGCCTTATTCTAACCTTTCTGGTTTCAGTCTCCTGTGGTTCTGGGCTAGGGGTCTTCACAGTCTCCATCTGTTCCTGTGACAAAGAAAGCGTGCGGGGGATAGGATGCGGCCGCCGGGAAGCAAAGTTCATGAGGGGATATATGCCGTTCCTGTTCGTGCAGAAGAAGAGTGGTTTCAAATGCTCAAGCTTGGACACAAAAAACAGTCTGAATCTAAAATCAGCTGATGTTCTCTGTGACTCACTTCACATCTTCAAGGAATTTATCAAGCTCTAAAGGAGAAACGTGAGAGTACCTTGAGAAAAAAAAAAAAAAAAAAGAAGGACGTTATAGGAAAGTGGGAAACAATCCCAGAACAGAATCAGAAACTTCCTATTTCAAACTCACTTTAGATGGACTCCAGGTCGGTCACGATGATTAATCTCTGCCATGATGCCATTAGGGTCAAAAGATTTTGTTTTCTCTTCCACACAATTCTCAGGAAGGAGATCTGGAAAAAATGTAAATAAGTTTAAGAACTAAAGTAAAAAGAGATGAAAATGCAAAGGAGCAATCATTTCCTTTTGTTTAAGTGGGCCACATTTCTGTAATGGCTAAGATCAAAATGAAAGCATTTTAACTCAGAGGAGTCAAGAAGGGATACAGTGTTTTCCATGTCCCACTTACACTGGTTATTGATAAAGCAGTGCGCAGCGAGCAGTTTTAAAGAGTGGACCTCAAATAACACTCTGTGGAATAGCAGGTCATGAGCTGTAGGTCTTGTTTTGGCTTCTGTGCGCACACACGACTGGATAAATTCCTGTCAGTGTACATGATGAAGGCATTGGATTAAACCAAACAATTTTAACAGAGCAGTATTAGTTATAAATGAACGCTTAATGTCTTTTACACTCATGAGAGGGTCCTCAAGTAATTGTCCAGCATAATCAATGGCCTCTTTAGAAACTGCAGTGTCTCCGTTGGCCTGGATTTCTAGTACTGCCATCTAAAGGTGAGTGGGGAAACCAAAATTAAAATGTATACTTAAAATGTTCTTTTGAAATTATTATAATTTGAAGTTTTTGATAGTTTAGTTAGAATAATTTTCAAACCTCCAAGGCACAGATGCCAAATGAAAATATATCAATGGCGTAGTCATCTGCAGCAACTTCAGAAGAAGAAAAGGAAGAAATGTCATGAAAATATTTTCAATATTTCTATTTTGCATTTTTCTAATGTACAACAAATGATAAAAAAAAAAAACACCTTTCTTTGCTCAAAAACAAAGAAAACAACAACAACAACAAAAAACTATAGCTTTCTGTATATGCATAGTTTTAAATTAAAAACATTCCAGATATTTTCTAGATTTCAATTTTTTTTTTCATATTGAGAAAGATGATAACATGGTAGAGGCATCAGATACTCACTGCCGTACTCTGGAGCAAAGAAATGCTCGTTGCGCATTTCATCTCGATGTTGATGCACATTCCCATGAATCGCCTCAGCAAACACTAAAAGAAACACACAACGTTATTTCTAACATTATTTGAATGGAAAAATTATAGTCAGTAAACATACCAGATCTCCAGCAAATGGGCTAGAGTCCAACATAAATACTCTGAAGGGGGAAGTGGGCCTTATTTTCTTTATTTATGTCTTAGATTGTGAACGCTGACAAGAAATGTTACACTACGTTACATAACTGCCAGGATTTTGGGCCAATATACTGTACGCAAAGCATTGTTTAAGAAAGGAAGGAAAAGAGAGTCTGGGTCTGTGTTTTCTTTCTGACGAGATAACCAAATTCCTGTGCCTTGGCATAGAGCTCAGAATGGACTTACCATTAACAAACAGCCTGTGCCAAACTGCAAAGGAAACAGAAATTCAATGTTAAAATGATTGAACTGTTTTGAGTTAAACCTAAAATAAAGACTGTCAAACCTGAGCCAATCTTTATGAGGCCATTGTGCTGGATAAAGATGGTGTCACAGGTCAGGTTACCATGGATAATGGGTGGATCACATGAATGCAAGTAACTAAAGACAGAAATGATAAAACATCAGCACTTGGACTACAAAAAAAAAAACAAAAAAAAATTATAAACATATATATAGAAAATAAAGTTAATACAAATCTCTTTTTAAACAATTTATATACAAAATTAAAATTACTTACATCAAAAAAACCAAGTTTAAACTAGTAAAATTATCAATAATTTTTACCATATAATAAGAGAAAAAGTACTAGTTGTAAAGATGAAATGTGTAATTTCTAAACATTTCTCAAACGCCCCCCCCCCCTAAACATTACCCTTGTGTCATTGGCCAAACAAACAGACAGCCCAGTCCCCAAAACTCACACCATTGGTTGAGTCAGTGTTGCTAAGCTGGGATGGTCAAGATGCTCAAACAAACAAAGCAATGTTTTGACAGTAGCACTGAGCCACGGTGTTTACCAACCTTTAGTTGCTTCTGTATATTAAACCATGGAAATATTTTTATTTTACTCACACATTTCATCTTTAACTGCAATTTTTGATACAAACTCCTCGATGTCCTACCTGAGTGCAGAGAGTATCTGCGTGCACCAACGCTTCCATGCCTAAAAAAATACAGGGAGTACCAGTGTGTTATGATTTTGTCATATTTCTGCCAGAAGGTGGCATTGTTCTCTAACGTTTCTGCATACAGGTTTCTCAATTTCAACGACTGATAAAACATCCCACCTTCACATTCATAGTCTTGTGGTTTTTCTTGGTCTTCTTCAAAAACTGCTTGAGACTTCCAGATGACATATATTCAGTGATAAAAATCACCTGTGTGGCACGAAATCAAAGAAAACGTGAAAGTCTGAATTTAGGCTAAAGTTCACAGAGGCGTTCATTTCTACCAGGTGTGTCTTGTGTCTCACCCTCGCTCTGCTCTCTCTCATGTCCAACCAGTACTTGTGAAACTTCACAATGTTTGGATGCTCCACCTGCATCAGGTTCTCAAACATCTCCCTTATCCGCTCCTGCATTTACACAAAGTACATCCACTCTTGGTTTCACATCTCAAGGATCGTTTCTGTCACAGTACCACCATTCCAGCATGATGACATGCCAATACAGTAACAATTCACAGATGTTTGTGGTGCAGCATACGAAGTATCCCACCCATAACATCGATGTTGGAAAACAAGCGTGGTCTTACCTCAAAGGACTTGAAAACCTTCTTGTCTGAAAACTGCACTTCGTTCCACACCACCTCCACCCCCTCTTCAGTGTCCATGGCCAAGTACGCACTCTCAATGCCTGGGACATTTCCCTGACTGACCTAAACCAGAAAAAAAAAGGACAAGTTTGGAAAGTGAGTTTAGCACTCCAGCCTCTGCCAAGTTCATACAAAGTACCATTTAGCCAGTGATATCTGCAATATTTACTTCTTGTTGCACAACATTTTAACAGTGTTTGCAAATGTGATATTTTAGTACCAACTTCTTAGTATTGTTAGTACAGGAAATGAGTATTTCTGTGAAGAAGTAGAAGGATACACCCCCTTCTCCGCCCCCTAGCTCCACAACTCTCCCATGGTGCACATTGTGGTTTGGGCTGTGCAGAGCAAGCATGACAACACAGACTTGACATGGCCAGTAAATTCTTGTCTGTTTTTTGTCCTTGTAATGCTGTAAATGAAGCTCAAAATACAGAAAAAGGCACACTGCTGTTTCCTCTCCAAACACTTTAACCCCCCACCTTTTTTGGACAGAACCAGTTCTTTTATTATCACAACTGTTTAAAAGAAAACAAACCTAAGGCCAATGTTTTCATATTTCTATTTTCTACATTTATAGGCTGAATTTGCTCCACTCCCGCTGATCGGTGCACTTTGTTTTGGAGACAGACACAACATGAACTAGTCACGCTGAGATGCAGCTGCTTTCTAAAAGTCCTTGGATTTTACAGAAACATATGACTATAAACTGATAATACTGTTTGGTAAGTCTCAAAGAAAGGAGTTTTTTAATTGGTCAGGGCATTTAGGAATGATAAAATAAGAGTAAATCAATGAGTCAACGTCTGTAAAGTTCACAAGGCTAAACAATATCAAAATAGCACTTCAAGCACAAATAATGTGAATGATTGATTATTATATCCCAAAGTCTGTTTCTATGGAGATTTGGTATTTTAAGGACACTGTCAGTCGCGATTGTGTACCAAGCTCAGAGGTGGAGTAGTGGCCATTAAAAGGACCGCCTGTTGTAAATCAACCTCAGGACAACAGTAAAACAAGTTTTATGACACTTTTACTAATAATGGCTGAGTACAGCAAAGCTTGGTTATGCAAGTAAGAGAACACAGGGACACTAAAAAGCATGTGCAATTACATTTGGAGTTAATTAATTCCCTAGATGCCACAGACAAGGAATGTCTTTGAAAACAAATAAAAAAACTTTCCATTTCCTCTGAAAGCCAAAGAGTGTTCTTCTACCCAGCTGGCGTCAGTAAATTATGTGCAATCACAGGCGGCTGAGCCTGGCTAATATTGTACCTCAAAGCACTAGTGATGCATATATAGGATGTTAAGATTTATTCAATTATTGTCAAGCGCATTTAAAAATTAATGTTCAAACTATTTGCACAGAGGCTGTTGATATAAGCATGTGACTAAAATAGTACTGTTCTTTTAAGACATATTTAAAAAAAAAAATTTCCTTCAATTTTCAAAATCCAATTTTATTTAGAAACAGAGGTTATACAGCACGAAATAATAAGTAATAAGCGTATTCTGATTACCAAATGAATGACTTTTATGAGCTGGTCCTTTTATATACATTGCATCCAGTGAAATCTAATTCCCACATCATGACTTTTATGAATTCTTCTAAGTGATTAAAAAAAAAAACAAAACAATACAATGAGCCCCGTGTAGTTGGATTCTTAAATTAATAACTCTTATGAGCCAGTTTATTTTTCAGTGTATCAAAAACATAGTGCAGCCACTGTTGTCCAATTAAGATAACACCTTTTAATTTAATCTTGTGGATAAAAAAAAAATTAAAAAAAAGTTGTGTGTCAAATGAAGTAATCCGCTGTCTCTTTTGTGTGGGTGTTTATAAAGAAAGTTTTGAGAATAAGTTGTTAGTAACTCTAAACACCAAATAACACGGAACAATGTGCCCATAAAACCAGCCGATATCCTCTCTCGCTCCGTGCCTCAAATCCTTTCTGACATAAACCCACACCACAGCTTTCCCAATGAAAACAAACATTACAATCTTAATTTCCTGCTCTTTCATCCCCTATCCTGCGTCTGTCACAGATACGCTTCCAGTGGTATTGCCTCTTCCTGCATAATGTATGAAATTTAATAAGTTCTTCTACTGTGGAACTACTTTCATCTCTGGAAATCTAACCGTGCACGCTCAATTTTTCCTTATACATCCTATCAAACATCTCTGAGGATTAACAGAGAGAATAAGTGAATGGATTGGCATGCATACCTACACGAAGCAGCACTTTATATGCATGTACAGCTTTCCAGCTATAAAATTATCATCATGAATGGTGCTTGATTTCAACATGCAAACTCTAGATGCCTATTGGGCCCCTTCGTTACACCTAAAAGTCTTGTTTGAGTACAAATGCTAAGCCTCTCTCTGTGGGGTAGCTATCTTTTGTGATGGAGAACGCTGACCTGAAGTCACAGTTTTAACTGACATACACAAGACATCTGTGTGCGCGATTTGCTGTAATGTTGGAAAAAATTGGTTGTGTAACACATTTTTGAAAGCAAGCAATCCTTGTTAGCTAACCTGCCAGTGTCACTCAAGACCACCAGTACAGCCTGAAGGCACCCTACTTAGGGGTCTGGAGGTGAAGATGAACACATGACATGACATGACATGACATGAAAGAGATACAAATGCGCTGCTTTGCATTCTTGTGGTAAAGTTCTTGAAAAGAATTAAGATGAGCAGAAATGCTGGTATTTCCATCTGTTGTTCACCGCCCAGCTATGAAAATGGAAAACAAGGCAAGAGTGTTTCATGCTATGTGAAGTTATGAAGAGACAGAAAGGTTTAGAAATGGCCTAATCCTTTAAATTAATTTCACAGACATAAATAGATAAATATGTTAATAAATATAATTAACAAATGATTTCTATTACATTTACAAAAAAGTGCTATTCTTTGGAACTTTCCATTTCTCAAATAATACTGACAAAAATGTATCATGGTTCACACCCAAAAAATATTTAAGCATCTAAAAAAATATATAAATTGCAGCTTTTCCATTACTGGAATAAATTACATTTATAAAATACATTTATTTTGCAATGTAAGTTACATATATCACAGTTTTGCACAATGTTGAGTGTTATATCTTTTTATAAATAGCGATTTAACAATCAAAGTTTGAGTCATGCTGAAAACAGATATTTTTGTATAATACCGAATTAAAAGATTTCCTATATAATTTATGAGAGATTTACTTTTTTATTCAAGCAAAACAGACATTATTACATTATTCCAGAGCCATGTTTTTTAAACCCTTGGTCATGACCATCAGATGAGCCACTCTTTGTTATATTGCAGCCATTTGCTAAAATCATTTAAGTTTATATTTTTCCTCATTAAATGTACACGCACGTGATTTTGCTGAGTTCTACGTGTTCCTGGGTTAACATATTTTGTTGACCCTGGAACAACATTTCATTCCAAAATTTTAGTTTTGACCATTTCTCTACACCTAAAGCTAACCCTACCCATGAGTAATACCTAAAATCAGAGGAAATTATAGATGACTGACACTGATGTACAAGCAACAAACACTGATTGTAAGCCTAAACTTCACAAAAACTGTAAACTGGTTCTTCAAATCTGATTGGATAATCATAATGTTGTTCCAGGGTCAACAAAGATGTTGACCCAGGGACACGTCGAACTCAGCAAAATCAGGTTCTACATTCAGACCCTTTGCTGTGACACTCATATATTTAACTCAGACGCTGTTCTGATCATCCTTGAGATGGTTCTACACCTTCATTTGAGTTCAGCTGTGTTTGATTATACTGATTGGACTTGATTA